>CAVMCB010000129.1:0-67930 GCA_963678985.1 Spisula subtruncata | reverse complement strand
TATAACTAGTCCATGTGACAGACCGAAATCCATTACCAAATTGGTGAACAGATCCAACAATGATTTTCGGTTAGCTTGATATCTAAGCTGTCCGAAATCAGTTGATGGACTTGCGGGACATTTTGCCAAATGACCTTTTGGCGGCCATCTTTAAATATGGCCGCCGTTATTTTAAGCTAGCAGAGGGTTTAGGAAAACTTCGACTATTTCTCACTCACATGGGCTATCGGCTTGTAATATGTCTTAAAATGTTTGCAATTGAACCCCGCATGTGGTAATATATAAATATAAATATTATGATATGATTATTAATTATTAATTATTGATTTTTAAAGGAAATTATGATATTTTTCGATTTTTGTCGTTAATTTTTCGCTTTAAAATCGGATCTGAGTGTGTATTTGACCATTTGTTGATTGTTATATGCAATGGTTGATTCTAGGCGTCCAAAATAATCATTACATTGACATATTTTCATTTAAAAATCCTTCATGCGCCTGGAATATTGTATACCTAAAAGTTTAATGATAGTCCTGTCTATAAATGGGATATTTAGGTTAGACCCAACATTGGATTGTATTGTAAATATTCTTTGGTTTTCTGTTAGGGAATATGTCGCAATTGAAGAATATGAATGATGACCAGCTGTCATCATGGAGCATTTTGTGAAAATCAAGATGGCGTCCAAAATGGCCGCCAAAATCAGAAAAACAATCAGAGATGCCAGAAATTAGTTACAAATTTCTTTTTTGCCGATTGGTTGTAGTTAAAATGTTTTTAACACATGTCTTTATATTTTATCTATTGTTATTCGTCGATTAAAATATTGCGGGATGGCATCCATGTCGGCTGAAATCAAAATGGCGGTAACAACGGCCGCAATAATTGACATATTGATATATTCATTAAAACATTTATTTTAATGATTTTTGTTGATATCGGAATTAAAATAGTTAACTAACATTCAAATAAAAGTTCGATTCGACTCAATTGACCAGTTGCCTTATTCAAAAAGGCGTCCAAAATGGCCGCCAAAATCAGAAAATATGTCGGTGGTGCAAGAGATTAGTTACATAAATTACTATTGTTGCTCATTGGCAGTTGTGTAGATGTTAAACATAGTATCTATTCAATCATAGCATTATTAATTGTTTGCAATTTTTTAAGATAGGATACTAAGAAATCAACTGCCGGCTGTAATGGCCATCATAATTGCTGAATAGGCATATTTCATTAAAAAAGTATAGTGTGTTCAAATAGTTTTTATTTGTATTGAATATTATATTTATCAGACATGCATTATGGTTTAACTTCAAAATTGCAGCAAAGATGGCCACTTAACATTTCATAAGTGGGGAATAAATTGTAGATTATTCTTCCTTCTGTATAGTATGTATGGTCGTCCTCTTGGGCATTATCGTACCATTGATATTTAATTACAAGATCGTGTGAGCGGCGAGTTATTTTTGTTAAAAACAAATAATCATGTTTATCCACTATAAATAAGACCCCTCGAGAAGGCATAATCGCTGTCGACAATGCTCATGGATCTGGATCTAGAGTTTCCAACCAAAGTCACAAATGATCTGTCTGATGTGGCTTGTTGTGCTAAACTACCGTTTGACGAATTGCGTCCAATATGCTGAACTGCCTCTAGATGACAAATATTTGAGCTGGTTGATCCTTTTCCGAATTTGCGTATTCAAGGATTGATTTGACATGTGTCTGGTAACATCGTACCCTAATCTGTTTCGATAGTTTGTTAAGTTTGATGCTGTTGTAGGCTTTCCTCACAATGGTAGCAACATTGGTACTCATGTATACCTCATCTATGTATACCCCGATGTACTTATCTCTGCCACAGCTTGTCACGTGTCATGCTGTTGTGGATGAAAAACGGAGTTTTAACACGAGTTTTCTTCCTAGTGATGCGGGTGACCATATACTTGTAAGGATTAAATGACATCAACCATGGACCCTCCCATTCATTGCTGTAGTCTGTCCATGTCATCTTGTTAGGCTTAAGCATTTTCTTTAGTAATTACCCTGTTCAAAAGGTTTGCTTGCTGACGAGTAGATATTGCATAAATTAGAAGGTGGTAGATATATAACAGAAAAAAGTGGTCCAATGGCTGATCCCTAAGGTACGCCTGGTGTGGCTGGTGCTGGGTTGGTGGACTGTTCTCAAACCAGTACATGTTGGGTTCTGATTGCAAGAATTATGCTAGTACTATTCCTGCCCAGCAGGGTCCACTGCTATTGCAATAATTCAGTTTGCTGGCTTGCCTCTCCTTAGACCGAAGACTTTGTTGCAGTCCCGAATGACGGGCCAATCTGATCTCCACCATCTAGGTTACAGTTGTAGTTGGTTATGGAGTGCAGCTGGCTCTCAGTTCTGAACCATGTGGTTAGTCAACTAGTATCTAAAACGTGTCAAGAAGGGCCATGATCTGGCTTTGAAGTAACAGTGTGTGCTCGACAAGTTCACTTCACGCAGACTTGATTGAGATGGACCAGTAGTTGCTAGGTCGCTATTAATTGGTCTCCCGTTTTGATGATGGATGTGACGCTTTAGTCTGATGGGAGTATATTATTCCAAAAACTTGTGTGGATGTTGTTTGGAATCGTTGCTTCATACGGACCGTGACCAGTTATATTCTTTCTCACATCCAGTTTGTCCTCACCTAACCTCAGTCGTTCGTCCTACACTATCATCCCAGTGACTGCGATGAACTTTCTGGTCTTCCGCAGATCACAAGCGTCTCCATAGAGCTTCTCTTGAAGAGTTGTGTCTGTGGGCCACGTTGCAGTTCGATCCTGGTTGTGTCTTCTGTATCTTTGGGGACATGCTCGACAGTTTGTTCTTCTTCCCCGCATGGACAGATTGGAGGCGGCACCCATTTGTACTTCCGGTACATGTGATGGTTCAGCCTGTTGTGCATTGAGCGTAGTCGTCATACCATAATCACTTGGTCTGACCTGTTGAGACGATGGTAGGGATCAGCATCTTGTCTTGGTCTTGTGAAGCTCTTGATAATGGAAACTTTCTCTTTATATCTCACAAGTACTGGTGGTTGTGCTGACTGTGCTCCTAGTTTTGTCAATTTATCTGCTGTTTCATTTCCAGGCATTCCACAGTGGACAGAATCCACTGTATGGATAGTTTGCAGTGAGAACTAAGGTTATGTAGTATTTTAGCTAGTTCTGGTGTTTTGTTGTGAGCTTCGGTCTACGCTCTGTAGTTACTGCAGTGCTTCCCTGTGGCTCTGCGATGTCTCTCTGTGTTGTCCGGTGTATATTGGATGAAGATTCCAGCACGCCCATCTTTGATAACTTTGGTGGCTGAGCCATCAGTATAGACATGGGTCCATATCTCAGGAGAGTATTCTTGGCTTATCATGGCTCCTTCGAACCCATTCATCTTCTTGCTTGCATGGCTCGAGTTGAGGAACTTGGAGTCTCACAGTTACTGCAGATTTGTCTAACTTCTTGGTTTCGTGTACAAAACTGCTTCGCTTGATCCGATTTTTGATATATCAAGCTAATCTTGTCATTTGGTGGTGCGGTATTGATCTGAACTTCTCCGCTTGAAGAATGACTTAGGCTTACCTTCGTTTGTATAATGGCTGGATACCAGTGAACTTTTCCATCAATTCAATCGGCGTAGACTTCGAGGCACCAGTCATTATGCGCAACACTTAGTTCTGGACCTTGTCGAGAGCTTGGCTGTTTATATCCAGTTTTTCTATACTGAAGTTGTGCGAAATGCCCACTTCTTCATCATAGACGTTTGAATTTTCTGATTACTTCTAACAATGGTTGGAAATACCTGGGATGGTATATGGGTTTATAACTTTATATGGTACGTTGGCATAGTCTCTGAAATAACATTCATAATGTGTCAATATCAGTGGTATAAGAGAAGTGCTAGGCAAGGGCAATGCTGACGCCCTGGACCATGCTTATGATGGTAATATCAGCCTTCTTCCTCAACAGTGTCGTTCTTGCCCGGGTATTCTATCTTGCCACTGTGGCCCTCGCCACTATGAATCGGCGCTATGGTCGCTAACCCAAGATAGTGCTGTACTGGTTATAAAGAGGATACGTTTGTTGTATACCTCTATCGTGAAGTTGACAAATTGTTCTGAGCTTGTTTTTGTGACCGTGTCTATAAATATTGGGCACGTATGGCGATGGTAGGTGTTGTCTGTAATCACGCCAGTTTCCAAGTCGATATGTGGTAAGTTGATGTCGCCTGTTAGCCATTTTGTCGATGTTGGGTAGGCAGGACGGAGGTGGTTGACTCAATTAAAGCTAGGTTGTTGATGGTGGTGGGTCACTGCTGGGTGAACGGTAGATTAGTGTAATGGTGAACGGATTGCTTCCGTGGCATATTGATGGTGCTGCTGTAAATTCGATGTATGCGTCGAGTTTTATGTGTGTGCAAATTAGCTACAACTATTCTTTGACGGCAATGTGTAAATAAAACACGTATAACTATGTATGAAGAATATCTTATACATATACCGTACCACGTTACCAACCCAACATACATTGGACAGTCAGGTATCGGTGGTACACAATATTGATCGTACTAGACTTAAGGATAATGGCAGCCAACCAGAAGATAACACCATAGTAAACACTTGGTCAGTTACTGGCGATGTGACTATGTGGCTATTCTTATTCTCCAATTAGATAAGATCAGTATTGAATACCACTCCCATTTGAACATACATGGTTGGCAACCATCTTAGAAGTCACATCAAATATACTGCACATGAAGTGTTCTAATGTTACAGTAGATCTATATTTTAACCTATAGCAGTATTCACATTAACACATCCCATTACGATACATGTTTAAATGCAATTTTTCAGTTTGACATACCTGTATGCGGCGGCCATTTTGTCACAAGTCAATTATGATTTCAGCCTACATTGATACCATTTTAAACGGGATAAGTCGATCACCAAATAGATATAATGTTATATTTTTTACAGTGTATTTAAGTTGTAATTATGTTTGCAAAACTTACACTGCTATCGATCACAAAAGTATCAATTTGTAATTTCCTTGGACCACTAACACAATATGTAATTGATTTTTGAAGCCATTTTGTCCGCCATTTTGAGTCAGCTAATGTTTCAATGCTTAAAACTCAAAGATTTCTTGGAGCATTTATTACATATTACAGTTCAACAATTTATTTTACACCACTTCATCTTAAATTGTGATAAAAACAAATTATTTTCCAAACAACTTGTCATTTTTTAGCCACCATGTTGATTCCAGCCATCGCGGATGCCTTTTTACATTCACTAACTCATTCGATAATATTAAATATAAATAAAAAATTATGTTTTAAACATCTAAACTACAACCAATCTGCAAAAAAGCGATTTGATCCTAATTTCTGGCACCTCTGATTGTTTTTTCTGAATTTTGGCGGCCATCTTGGACGCCATCTTGATTTTCACAAAATGCTCAATGATGCCAGCTGGGCATTATTCATATTCTTCAATTACAACAAATTTCCTAACGAAAACCAAAAAATATTTACTATACAATCCAATGCCAGTTATAACCTAAATATCCCATTTATAGACTTGACTATTAATCAACTTTCAGTTATCCAATATTCCTGGCTATTGAAGGATTTACAAATAAAAATATGTCAATGTAATGATTATTTTGGACGCATAGAACCAACCTCTATATATAACAATCAACAAATGGTCAAATACACACTCAGATCCGATTTGAAAGAGAAAAATTAACGACAAAAATCGAAAAATATCATAATTTCCTTTAAAAATCAATAATTATTAATTAACAATCATATCATAATATTTATATTTATATGTTATCACATGCGGGGTTCAATTGCAAACATTTTAAGACATATTACAAGCCGATAGCCTATGTGAGTGAGGAATAATCGAAGTTTTCCTAAACCCTCTGCTAGCTTAAAATAACGGCGGCCATCTTTAAAGATGGCCGCCAAAAGGTCATTTGGCAAAATGTCCCGCAAGTCCATCAACTGATTTCGGACAGCTTAGATATCAAGTTAACCGAAAATCATTGTTGGATCTGTTCACCTCTTTGGTAATGGATCTTCAATTTTCAAGACCTGGGACATGGACTAAACAAAGCGTTGAGTCTCGCAACTTGCTGTTTAGCATGCACGCACACACGCACGCGCACACCCACACACACACGCACGCACGCACGCGCACACACACACACACGCACGCACACACACGAAATATGAACGTGTTCCGTGTTCTATTTATAGCACAGCTATTATTAGTACCGCCGCCCGCCTATACATGAGAATAAATAATTGCAAACAATTTTAAAAATATTAAAAGGTTATAATAATTTCTACAATAAATTCTTATTATTAAGTTCATTTTCACAAAAAAACAATGTTTTAAATCGGCAAACGTTTATTCGGCGACCAGTTTGTTTAAACTGTTTGGTAACTCGATTAAGGGAAGCAACTCGTATAATCATCTGTACAAATAAAATAGCGTTGCGCGTTCAATTAAACTGTTTGTAACTTTTGTCCCTCTTGTTAGACTTTAGAATCAAGATAGCAGGGAGTTTTGTCGGTGTTCAAAATGCTTCACCCGTGAGTTTGTGCCACAGCTTGTTAAACGCATAAAAGTTTCAGTAACAGCAATACCATAGAATATTACTATTTTTCATCAATATCTCTACATCAAGTATCATATACTGAGGAAAGAAAGTGTGCTCCCTGACATGCGTAGGTAGGTGTGCACGTGGTTACAGGGAAATTTTATAATAGTACTTAAGAAAGTACTGGCACATTTATTATCATAATTTCCATAAACGCTTTTACAACATGCTAGTTCACTTTTGCCAGTGTGTGAAAGAGTATTTTTTCATGTAGGTGTAAAATCCGATACCATATAATATGTAATAGAAAGGTTTTCCTTTATGGTTGAAATACTTTGTATGCTGTATAAGATTCGATATAAGATTGTAGATTCTATTTACCCTACATATTGGAAGCCATTAAACCTTGTTTTCGTAGCGCTTCAAGCGTTTTGGTTAGAATAAACTACTAGTATACAAACTTACAGACTGTCAGAAATTCTGATTGGTTCTTCCTCTTTAGTTTGTCTAACATTAACACACTACAGACATTGTGGAGAAATACATTGATGGTAAAAGAGAAAGAAGGTCTTTGTAGTTGATAATGAACAATGTATTTGTAGTTGATAATGAACAGTGTATTTGTAGTTGATAATGAACAATGTATTTGTAGTTGATAATGAACAATGTATTTGTAGTTGATAATGAACAATGTATTTGTAGTTGATAATGAACAATGTATTTGTAGTTGATAATGAACAATGTATTTTGAAGTAAATATTGTGTTATTGTAGTTATAAGAATCACCAACCTACAAACAAAAATAAGCTTACGCCTACCAGATATATCCAGAGGCAAGGGGCCAAAAGGTTAAGGCATTGTGATGAATTTTGCTTATGACAAGAAATTCATTTCTTCTAACAAAAGGAAAATCAATTGATGTCACATTTTACGATTTAGATGTCCTTTGTTATAATAAGAATGAACAGTAAGCGACTGTACCTACATATATATTACTATAATACATCAAAGAAGAAGTCCAAACATTTATAGTTTGAATTTTAATGACTAGATAGACTATATACGACACTCATTTGATACAAATATACGTGTAAGCACTACTAATCCTCAGTTGAAATGAAACATTAATATCGTAACCAGATATCATGATTGGCTCAACCATACAGAGGTCAGCATAGGGACAACATTGTTGATGTGAGTCAAAACCGGACAATGACAAATTACTTTCATAGTTGTATAGCTTACTTGTACTGTGGCCTTGAATATATGCACGGCCGACTAGTCGTTTGTTTTATTGTATATTGAAAGAATACTTAGTATAGTTACTTAAGGTAAATAACCACTAAATGCCTATGCGGACCAAATTCAGATACAGTCAAATAGTCCGTTAAAAAACTTTAAAGCGACTGGAAATGGGGGTATGTCTTGACAAATCAGCATCAGAATCATGAAATTGGTGTTAAATGCTTTGTATGCATGTATGTGATGTAGTGAAATGGTTTTATTCAGAAATATTTTGTATTCTGGCTTTAATATGAAAGTGAAAGTAAGGTTGGGGCTAACGGACAGTGAGTAAATCCGTACATGTGAGAAAATCTGTTCACCGCGTTTGACGAACCAACTTTTTCTTATATGATACATGACCCCCTGCTTTTTTTCCCTTTTCTTCAAGCTGGATGCTATTTCTATTGATTAAAAGATTTTGAGAGGGCCCCATGGACAAAAAGTTGACATTTTTTTTGGCTGACCTAGGTCACTTTACATTGAGTTAAAGAACAACTTTATTTGGTGGTTTGTGACCTTAAGTATACCATATCATGGCTATGCTATGTTAACTGAAGGGGTGGCGCTTAATTCAATGATAATCAATGATGTGTCTTCATTTGCAAAGGAACTTTAATGCAGGATACTTTAAATTATTAATTTTCGCAGGGGATTAAATTTCGTCAATTTTTGGTTCACATTCAACCACGAGATCAAATTCCTTCGAACAATAATTTTGACAATTGTATTTATTACCTGAAATGTAAAATCCACGAACTAACGTCTCATCGAAATAGTCTTTTTTTACCAAAACCACGAAATTGTATCCCATCAAAATCCAATGATTTTACAGTAAACCATTGTTCCAATAATCTGTGATGTTCATGCTTGGAAAGTATTTATAGATAAACCATGTTTTTTGAGCCGTAACTAATTCATGCAGGGATGTTTATTTGCCCTCAAGGGGACGTATAGGTATAGGGTATGCATTAAGACTTAAGGTGATTCACATGTGTTGGATTTTTCTGTACAAGCTATATAAACCTGTTATATTTATAAAAAAACAGTTACAATAATCATTCTGGAAAATCACAACAGTTTTGCTCGGCTAGTTTTTAAGGTTTTCTTGAATTTTGGGGGCAACCCCTAAAAAATGAAAATTGTAATTTACCGAAAAAGTTTTGATTCAATCCACATAAAATTTGGTATACATAAAATTTCGTTTATAAGGAATCAAACATTAAAGTTTATGTTATACTGTGCAAGTTATATTATTGTTAAAATGATATTTTAAAATATGTAATATTTTGTTTTTGAGTTTAACCTGAAAAATGCATGCAACAAGAAGCGTGACAAATATTGAAGTTTCATGCAAAATTTCATGACGATTGATTGGCTAGTTTATTTTAATTGCACTTTAAATGATTTCAGAAACGCTGAAAACAGGGGTGGTTACAACATTAATCAACGTTTTGCATCCGCTGTATTCGTATTTTGCGATTATTCTATTTTCAAAATTAGTGCACAATTCAGCGTGCTGACAGTTTTAATTCGGGTACTTCTGCGTGTATTAGTTTATAGTATTCAGGAATAAATGCAAAAGAACCGTCTACTAAAATGCTCTGGATATTGTTGTTTAAAACTATTGAATAATTTTGATATGGGCGCATAGAACTACGTTGTAACCAATTCGGTAGATTATGTGTTTTATATCATTTGGAATAAATCATCCGTAGGGATTGAGCTAAGTGTGATTCTGTATTTTCATTGAAAGTATATAATCGTAATAACTATTCAGTACAATTGCGATTTTAAGACAAGGGAAGATGCTGAAAAATCAATTTAAAGCATTTTGTATTATTTGATCTCGGTTGTAAGACGTTCACATTACACCTAAGTTACTGTGATTTTTTAACTTCCACCAAACTCAAAAGCGGCGAAACACCTTAAGCATTATAATTAATTTGTGATCAATGAGAGTAACCAATCCATGGCTATGGAACGCCTTAACTGTCTTATATTAGCAAACAGTTCGATAGTATGTCAATATCGCAGAACATAAATGCATGCGACCACTATATAATGGCAAAATTTATATATGTATATAAATAAAAAAGATGAATATATAATGACAAAACATTAATATTGCATGTTAATAAATGGGCGATTTGATATTAGCCCTGATATTTGTTCAACGTATGTACCGAGGACAAATAACAGGGTTAATATAACCCATTGACAATTTAATTAAATAAGTATCAATTCTTTTAAAAAAATTTCGCATTTAACTGCGAAAAGTTTCAAATTTTTGCATCCAAATAAAGTCCTAATTGTAGCAAATGATCTAACTAAGAAAATGAATACCCATATGGCATGTTTCCGTTCAGTAATAAAAAGCGTTATAATATATACATTTTAGTGAGTAAAAATCGATTCTCCATAATTTCGGCTGAAAATCTATATAACTTTTTGGCATGTCTGTTAGCCAATCAGATTGCTTTATAGGCGGGCAAATATTAATATCACTTTTCGGTCGCACGCATTTATGTTCAGCGATATTGACATTATATCGAACTGTTTGCTAATATAAGACAGTTAAGGCGTTTCATACATGGTGTTTAACCAGGTATATTCACATACGATGACTGCTAAATGTGATGTTCTGTCACGGCTCAAAAAACATGGTTTATCTATACTGGGGTCTACAACTTTAAAATCACAACATGTTTTATTCGGTCAACGAGCACAATGTACCGTTATGTGTTATTTAGCCACGCCCTATACAATGTGACAGCCAATGATATTAGATAGAAAGGGAACCTTAAGTCGGTTTCTCTATTTAGTCTCGGGTTCCGCCCTCGACGAAATAAGGCAACCCTACGTTTGCGTTCTGTTTCTATCACTTAAAATATTGCTTTTTGAAGTTACCGTAGAAAATAACACAAAGCGACAAATCAATCATACCCTACTGTTTTTATATTGTAACGTTACTAAAGTACAAACAATTGTATTCTAAAGTAAATTTATATTTTATTATTAATATGACAACGGAACAACTTTATACTGGTACAGCCGTACTCCCTCCTTTATACATTTAGAGTTTATTGTTTAAGCTAAATAATTGTAGGTTGATGGTGATCATATCGATGGCTTAGAATTAGAAGCCACTTACGACCTTTTAAGATTCATACATATTTAGAATAAGCATCACCAGGCGCTTCTTATGAGCCCATTTTCATAAAAATCTGAACTTGCCATGTTAACCAAAATGAAGTTGTAAAAGTTTGTTTTACCATACCTAAAGAGTAAATATCAGACAGTTTTTTCGTGTTTTCTCAAAATATCAATTTGGTACGACCTTCTAATTCTAAGCCATCGATATGACAAGAGTATTTCTGTTACTACTTGCATGTCGTCTTTCGTATGACTTGGCCTGTGATCTAATGAGGATATCTCCCGCAATCGAAGCGGGCGCTCAACATTAGGCTAACGACTTTTATTGACCATATATTTAGTGGTAAAGAAAAAATCGAAACTCAAAATAAAAACAACATTGATTATCACTTCAAGTTAATTTGAAGACCAACTCGATCATAACACAAGATAATAATTATATGCGTGTCAAGTTTGGACTAAATGGCAATGGATACAGTCTCCTAAATACTTGCTAACTATTGGTTTGATTCAGAGGTTACAGCAAACAGTGAAAGGATTCTGAAGGAAGTGCGTATGGTTTAATATTGGAAAGTCACTAATATTTGTATACCTTTAATTAATCAAACAAACAATCACATGACGGATGTCCAGGTTTCCAACAGTGCGAACAATTTCGAGTTTTTCCTGGTTATTTTGATATTGTTAATGTCAGAAACATAATTATTTGATTGTTCAAATAACTGATAACAGTTCAGATGGCAGTTAAAATTTCACCAGACTCAAAAATCAAGTGAATGGTGTATCGTATGGTATGTTGTAATTATTCACCGATTTCTTGAATGTGGAATCGGATACATAGTTGTAGTTAGCGGGAACAAGCAACAATAAACTCTCCATCGGACTTTTTGACCGCTATATATCTAATCTACAGAATACCGTTAGGGCCATCGCGTATGTGTGGGTTGGTTTGAAACGCGATACTCGACAATACGATAATGAAAACACGAAATCACGACAGTACAATAACGATAATACGACAGTACGATAACGATAGTACGACAGTACGATAACGATAATACGACATTACGATAACGATAATACGATATAGTATCGCGCGTTTTCACTGTCGTACTGTCGCATTATCGTTATCGTACTGTCGCATTGTCGTATTATCGTAAGCGTACTGTCGTAATATCGTTATATCGTACCGTCGCATTATCGTTATCGTACTGTCGCATTGTCGTACTGTCGTTTTATCGTTATATCGTACTGTCGTGTTGTCGTATTATCGCGTTATCGTACTGTCGTGTTGTCATACTGTCGCACTACGGGGTCCGGCCCCTAAACCCCATCAGCCCCAAGATAGGAACTTGCATAGAGTCTCGTTTGCCTCGTATGATCATACACTACGTCTGTATATCCAGTCTTTTGGGGTCACAAAGCACGGTTTGGGCGGTACACAGGCTCGAACCCATCAAAGGTCGACAATGACATACTGCTATTTTGGCGACTTTGAGGGTCTGGTCCATCTTTCAGCCCCAAGATAGGGGCCTAGAGACGGTATATGTAACTCTCGTCCACCTGCCCTACATCTAAACACCGGTCAACCGGGGTCACAGAGACTGGTTTGGGCTCTGTTCGGGCCTGAAACCGGCCCAAAAAGTTCAATACACTTCAATTATAGGCACTATGGGGTTCGGCCCCTAACCCCTATCAGCCCGAAGATAGGAACTTGCAGAGGGTCTCGTTCGACTCGTATGATCATACACTACGTCTGTATACCCGGTCTTTTGGGGTCGCAAAGCATGGTTTATCGTTATCGTACTGTCGTGTTGTCATACGAGTCGAACGAGACCCTCTGCAAGTTCCTATCTTCGGGCTGATAGCGGTTAGGGGCCGAACCCCATAGTGCCTATAATTGCAGTGTATTGAACTTTGCGTTTTGGGCCGGTTTCAGGCCCGAACAGAGCCCAAACCAGTCTCTGTGACCCCGGTTGACCGCGTGTTTAGATGTAGGGCAGGTGGACGAGAGTTACATATACCGTCTCTAGGCCCCTATGTTGGGGCTGAAAGATGGACCAGACCCTCAAAGTCGCCAAAATAGCAGTATGTCATTGTCGACCTTGGATGGGTTCGAGCCTGTGTACCGCCCAAACCATGCTTTGTGACCCAAAAAGACTGGATATACAGACGTAGTGTATGATCATACGAGGCGAACGAGACTCTATGCAAGTTCCTATCTTGGGGCTGATAGGGGCTAGGGGCCGGACCCCGTAGTGCGACAGTATGACAACACGACAGTGCGATAACGCGATAATACGACAACACGACAGTACGATATAACGATAATACGACAATGCGACAGTACGATAACGATAATGCGACAGTACGACAGTGAAAACGCGATACTATATCGTATTATCGTTATCGTAATGTCGTACTGTCGTATTATCGTTATCGTACTGTCGTACTATCGTTATCGTACTGTCGTATTATCGTTATCGTACAGTCGTGATTTCGTGTTTTCATTATCGTATTGTCGAGTATCGCGTTTCAAACCAACCCACACATACGCGATGGACCTAACGGTATTCCGTATATTCCGTACCTAACACCTATCAACCCCAAGATAGGAACTTGCAGAGGGTCTCATTCGACTCGTATGACAACACGACAGTACGATAACGCGATAATACGACAACACGACAGTACGATATAACGATAATACGACAGTACGACAATGCGACAGTACGATAACGATAATGCGACAGTACGACAGTACGATATAACGATATTACGACAGTACGATAACGATAATACGACAATGCGACAGTACGATAACGATAATGCGACAGTACGACAGTGAAACGCGATACTATATCGTATTATCGTTATCGTAATGTCGTACTGTCGTATTATCGTTATCCTACTGTCGTACTATCGTTATCGTACTGTCGTAGTATCGTTATTGTACTGTCGTGATTTCGTGTTTTCATTATCGTATTGTCGAGTATCGCGTTTCAAACCAACCCACACATACGCGATGGCCCTAACGGTATTCCGTACTAATCAGGTCTGTCAACCTTGTTCAATAATAACTGAAACTAGGTCATTCAGATTTTTATAAGCTTTTAAAAAGGGAAGTCGTTTGAAGCAAACCTCAACAGACTTAAACTGCAGTATCACATGTTAGTTATGTTTGGTAGAAACATGGATTTGATGTATCAATGAATATGTATTCTCTCCACATGTGTGCCTCATGATGGTTGCCAATGTCATTGAAGAACAACTCCTGTCCGATCTTATATCCGAGTCTTGCCCAGCTAGAGGTAAAGAAATGGTTTTGACCAATAACGTACCCGGTAAGCTCTCACTCAATCGTCAAATAAAAACCGGATCAGGAATAGTCATCAAATAAGTTTTTGACAAATTCAGGCTCCGTAATAAGTGTTTAAACTGTTCAGTATCATTTCGTCAAATAAAATGAGTGAATGTTCCCTCTTTCTCTAAATTAAAAAAGTAAGGATTTTCTGTCGGTCTAAATTATTGTTTTTAAGTCAAGACTGAAAAATCACGGATCCTGCAATTTGTTGAAAAGAGGACTATACAAGATAAGAGCAAGCGACCAGTTACAATAAACTCGTGAACTTGGGAGAGCAATAAACAAGGAAATTAATATAATTAGGTGATATTTGACACAGTCTGTACGGTGCAATATAATAATTCGATTATGAGATATGACAATAAATGGGGAATGCACGCAGTACTTGTTGGTTTAGAGCGGAAATGATTAATACTCCATTGAGTAGGGATCAAATTTAATATTTTCATGAACAATTATATAATGTTTATACTATGTTTATTTGAAGGCAAATATTATAGTATTGTCTCAACAAATCAATGCAGTAAAATCGAGAATACTCAGAATTATATTAACACTTCCGTGTTTCCGCAAAATTGAAGCGTGGTCATGACTAATACATTATATTAAAGTGTACGGATTTCATTATTTAAAAACACTTTTTTATGACATTCGAATGTAATGGATTAAGGACAACCGCGCACTTTGCTAACGCATAATTTGAATAAGATAAAACAATTGAAGTACAGGACTGAGTTATTCCGGTGGTGGTCGGTTTCGGCTGTGGGAGGTACTTATTTCAGCCAGAGTGTGGGTCGTGATAACATCAATTATTCTTAATAAGTCAACTCTCATTCGTTGTTTTGTGATAAGAACTATTTTTGCTTTTGTATTATTTTATAACGCATTATTTAATTACTCAAACTCGACAAACATACCCACTTGTATTAGAAACGGTAATATAAGAGTTCTAATATATGGTACCGTTAATTATTGAAATTGTATACTTCATCAAATCTGGAAAAAAATCACCTTTTATTTCGATAATTTAAAGTGTAGTAAATAGTTCGACTTCATTAAGTCGAGGTTAAATGCAATATTGGACAGAAAGACGCAAGTACATGCCAAATTATGGACACTATTTCGTAAAAATAAGAATTTATTTATATGTTGAAACCATTGTTTTATTCATTGACGTCGTACGACACTTTTATTTACTAAGTACTTTGTTGACGGATGTTTCTGTGTGACGTCCGAAACTGGATTATGTGTCGTTATATAATAGGTATATGTATTATGTTTTGATGTTAATACATATCGGTAATGAGACAGTGTCACGTGTTTACCTTATAAAGTAAACAGATAGTTATAACATACAGGAAGAAACACGTGCAATAGAGTAGGTAAAATGAGATAAATGTGGTCACATGATAATTTTATACTTAATTTTAAAACTGAAAATACTTCCCAATATTTAATGAATCATATATATAGTATATATGTTTAGCATGTTACTTTCAGAAACGAACGTTATCATTATTATTTATATTATTATTCACAGAGCTTTAAACGTTGCCAAACGAAGGTTCCATGGTATATTGTGCGTTCATTCTGACCTGAAAGTGTGCTCTACTAATCAACAGAGCATGACGGGTATACACAATGCAACTCTAGAGGACTTTCCACAGTACATGGTTGGAAACATCATATGGAAATACGTGACACCACTATTAATTGTTGTTGGAACTTGTGGTAATGTTCTGTCCATTATAGTATTGATGCGACCTAGACTGCGTCATGCCACCACCATGTTCTATCTGATATGTCTAAGTATTGATGATCTGTTTTCACTGTATACGGGATTATTGAGGTACTGGATCATAGAGGCATTTTCCATAGATGTCAGATTCTTGTCAGACGCTTCTTGTAAAATACACACATTCCTGGTTTATCTATCATTAGATTTTACTGTTTGGGTTTTGGTGTCTGTGACCATAGATAGATGCCTGTCAGTATCGTTACCGTTCAAAGCGAAGTTGTTTTGTTCACTGGCTAAAGCAAGGTGGGTTATATGCTTAATATTGTGTCTGCTTGTACTGATAAACATGAGCTTATTGTGGAATATGGGACTTGTCCAAACATATAAATATCAATGTGACGCCAACTCGGAGGCCGCGTTTAAATTCCTGAAATATGTTTGGCCATGGATTGACTTCTCGACATTCTGCTTGATTCCGTTTGCAATTATGATCGGTTGTAACATCAAAATCATACATTCGTTATTGGCATCGCGGAAGAAAATTGATGCGCATAAAAATGCGTATGTTAATCGCAAAAATGTTGTGGACACTGTAAACCAAACATCTTGTTTTGAGGAGAGAAATTCGGGTGATTGCCAACCATCGACAGCAATGGCCGACATGTTCAAGACAGAACCGACACAAAGTGTTAAACAGGATATGACGCAGCGGAAGAAGAAAGCAGGCAATACGTCATCACTTACTGCCATGTTGTTAACAATTAACTGTGTTTTTCTTCTCACTACAGTACCGATTGAAGTCTTTTTTATCGGGGAAGAATTCTGGTTTCCAAGAGAAACGGTTGAACAAAATGCCTGGTATTATTTCTGGGAAGCCTTGGTGAACATGCTGCAGTATATATACAATGCAATACACTTCTTTCTCTATTGTCTCAGTGGCCCTAGATTCCGCAATGAACTGAAAACGATGTGTAGGCGGTCGCATAAGGTAGCTAACCATTCGTAGTGAGAGTCACATATTTGGGGTCATCCGGGGTCAGAAATAGTGTTAATATATGACAGAATTAATAAACCTTGTTTAGACGCACAGTGAGGTCATCGATTTGGCATGTCATTTTGAAATATTGGGTCATTACGTATTAAGCTTTTTTGGCACCTGGGCATTTCATTTGCTCGTTCGGTTATGTGTGGACAGTGTGCCGTGAATTTATGTTGTGTGATGTGTGTATGTTTTCTGTGCTTCTTCTTCTTCTTTCATGTAATTTTCAGGGCCCACTCTGGGGCATTATCGCAAATGTTAGAGACAGAGGTGAGATACAAGGAATCCGGGTGCGATACCCTAGCTCGTTCCGAATAGATTCCTTGGTTCTTTAACGTGCCCGGTGTAAAGCACCGATACACGCGAGACTACCCCTGGGTTACCAACCAGGATCATTTCTAGTTGGGTGGGAAACACTAAATAGCGTTCCTGAAATGACCAAGTGTCCCGGCCGATAATCGAACCCGGGACCTCTCAATCAGGAGTCAAGCGTCTTACCACTCGACCACCGTGCCACCTTGGCTGGAGTGTTGCCTTCCCTGTCCGATTTTTTCATATCATTATTTTTTTTATTGATATGATTTTTCTGGGCAAAGTAAACTAGGTAAACTAATCATTATGATATCAGTATATGATAAGTAAAGTAAAGTTACGCTACTAGTACATTATTCCAACCAGAGAGTCTCACTACCGAATTGGAATGACAGATCAAGTTTTGTTCTTACACGTTATCTGCGTTGGTTTTTGCCTCCGTAAGATTGCTAATTTCGGAAATGTTTCCAAATACTTACAGTGGTTATTACGGCGGGGCTTTACCGTTTTTATTTTAGAATACGGCCACGTCTTACCAGACTGCATAACTGGATATACAATAGGTTATAAATACTGCTCGTGTGCCTTAAATATTCGTTTCTTATCTGACAAAATCGTCACTTATCTGGGATGTCCGTCCAAACCGGCTGATAGCTGTATATGGGAAGCGACTTTCACACTTACCTCCATCTAGCTAGGTCAAACTATGGTTCGTCGTGTTGTGAATCTATGTTAGTGTGTTCATTATCCTGCTAATGTCAAATAACTTAACCCATTACACATGTTCCTCGAAAAGCATTAGATCTTTAAATGGTCTGTCTTGTTCAGCAGATTGTAGAATGATTATTTAGATCATAACTCATTCCCTATCATTACAGTGCACTAATAAAGATAATTATATAAACATTCAAAGTGCTTGTTTATACATCTTCATGTTCAACCAGCGTATTTCGGGAACTTGACAAACCACTGATGTGTGAGTTTTTTTTATAATAATTGGCTAAAAATACGACATACTTAAATGGATTCTCAAAATCATTTCATGACTTTTTGAACGATTTTATACATTTTGGAATAACCCATTTTCCGTGTAGAATAATATATAACAATACATGGTATTTAGGGTACATGTATATTGCTATATAACTAAATATCACAAGTCCATATTCTGTTGACATCCTTATTGCCACACAACTATCGTATTGCCTCACATGTATCGTATTGCCACACAACTATCGTATTGTCACACATGTATCGTATTGCCACACATGTTTCGTATTGCCACACATGTATCGTATTGCCACACAACTATCGTATTGCCTCACATGTATCGTATTGTCACACAACTATCGTATTGCCACACATGTTTCGAATTGTCACACATGTTTCGTATTGCCACACATGTATCGTATCGCCACACAACTATCGTATTGTCACACATGTATCGTATTGTCACACATGTTTCGTATTGCCACACATGTTTCGTATTGCCACACAACTATCGTATTGCCACACAACTATCGTATTGCCACACATGTATCGTATTGCCACACAACTATCGTATTGCCTCACATGTATCGTATTGCCACACAACTATCGTATTGCCTCACATGTATCGTATTGTCACACATGTATCGTATTGCCACACATGTTTCGAATTGCCACACAACTATCGTATTGTCACACAACTATCGTATTGCCACACATGTTTCGTATTGCCACACAACTATCGTATTGCCACACATGTATCGTATTGCCACACAACTATCGTATTGCCTCACATGTATCGTATTGCCACACAACTATCGTATTGCCACACATGTTTCGTATTGCCACACAACTATCGTATTGCCACACATGTATCGTATTGCCACACAACTATCGTATTGCCTCACATGTATCGTATTGCCACACAACTATCGTATTGCCACACATGTTTCGTATTGCCACACATGTTTCGTATTGCCACACAACTATCGTATTGCCACACATGTATCGTGCTAAAAAGACGTTTAGATAGTTCAGATTACACTAATTACCTTTTGTTTCCTCCACAAGAGTATACTTTATTACATAATTATTACCATGAGTATACGATCGAGTTATGTGCCGGTTTTAAAATTAGCCTATATTTATGAATAAAATTTAAAATAAAATGAATAAACAACGTGTTTATGTTCATCTGGGGCATAGTTACTTTGACAATATTATACGTTATACAATCTACACCTAAAACAAGTTGGCGGTCCACCGTGTAGTGTTGTTATTAGGCAGTTTGTGTGTATACACATGACCAGAACTACCCAGGTGAGCTATACAACATATATGAATATTTCTATAATACTTTGTAATACACAAAGTCACATGAATACACTGTAAACACATCAAAACTAGACACATGACAACATATCACATCTAATTATGAAACAATACGTGAACATTCCAAACAAAATAAACATAATTTGGCAAATTGATACATGCGGTTTTGTAAAAGTGACGTTGACCCCCACCAACCTTGAGGTTCCTACAAACCTATATTTAACACAACGCATGTATCGCAATGCAAACTCAAGTTTATTAAGTGGAAATGACCTTTTCTTCTATTTTTGTAACGGTGACCTTGATTTCACAGGCTCATGTCAATCCCAGCAGGGTTTTCGCATCAGCTACCCCAACACATCAGGTTTCAGCATGATATTTCATCCCTGATTCAAGCTATTAAGTCGAAATGTTTTTTCTATTTTAGTAACGGTGCCCTTGACCCCACACACCACCACTGTCAATCCTAAGCGACCTTTTCATATTTTAAGTTACATACACTGAAAATTCCATCATTATAATTATCTTAGTCTTTACTCATATTATCCAAAGGAAACGAAAAGTGGACGTCCGTCCGTCCGTCCTTTACGAGAGGTACATTATGAGCTGCACCCCACAGTCTTACTTCCGGGGTGCAAAATTCAACCCACAATGTCGTTTTTGTACAATTCATCGTTGTGGGGTGCACCCTACAAACATTCCTATAGTGTCCATTTAAAGGGTTTTGATCATACCCTAGTTAATGAATTATGAGTTGAGTATATGTAGGCATTATGGGGTGACAATCACACCTTTTTGAACTTGTTGTGTTTACAACTGTTAAATCCCTGTGAGGTGCAGCCCATAACCAGTCCAAAAGTTCAAAGTCCAAGTACGGACAATCAGCCCATAATCATTCTGGGGTGCACCCCCCTTAACATCAAATTTGTCCATTTTCGCTCATTTACAGCTATCTGAGCATATCGTATTACGGGGTGCACCCCATAGTGCAAAATCACCCCACAATGTACCATAGTCACGACCGCACACCCCACATTGTACCTCTCGTAAGAGGGGTCCGGACGGACGGACTCGCTAATGTTGTAAGCAGTTTTGGTTGTGAATAAATCCGGTTGATAAATACACATATCAACATTTATGGCTACACGAGATTAATTACACCAATCGGAACAAGAATTTGATTAACAATCATACGAGACTAACAACAAAAGCACACCAGGAATACAGGTAATGTTAAATTTTGTTACATTTACACGTAGGCCTATATAAACATTATAATTATCACAATAATTTTATTAATTTTACCAACTGAGCACTTGTCATGACGAAACGGAATAGAAGATAAAGACGGGGTTACATTATATTACACCAATAATGGAAGATTATGCCAGAAGAATACTATAATTAAAGAACTGGAACCTGCAACAATAAGCTTATTAACACCAATATATGGATACATGTAGTCAAAGTAAAGCTTGCACTTAAGGGGGTCCTGATTAATTCCACATACTATTTACAACTGTATAAAACTAAACCTTGTAACCTATGTCAATCGAAAAATGAATTGCTTGTCTCGTAATTAAGCGTTGAACAGCGTACATTGTGATTACATATCAAGCCTATTCTTTCCAATCTATTCCAAGTGGAACTTGTCTTTTTGTATGGTGTTCTACCATAAATACTGTTATTTCTTATCAACATAAATATTTCTACTATTGTATGAACAATGTTAGCATTGATATATCTAAGCATACAGTGTAAGGCATGAAACCTTGGTGGACTGACGAGAAACTGGCACGTCACAAAATGAATTATAGTTATGATTGCTTATATTATCAAACATTTGAAAACTTGATTCAGCCACTCATGTAGATCTACTATATGTTTTATTACGTATGCATCTAGCTTGTTTACTTTTAAGTATTTGAACATGTACAGTGAATCAGCTATGAGTTTATACAACGTATGCTCCTAGCGATTTAACTAGTACATTTTGAATGCTATTTAAACATGTATTGTAATAGGTTAATCACCTATGTTTTTACGGTATTCAAATATTCATAGTAAATCCATTATTGTCTCTACGACGTATGCACCCATCTTTTCAAATAGCACATTCTGTATGGTATTTAACATGAATAGTAATTAAATTATATGTTTCTACAACATATGCTCCTAGCATTTTAACTAGCACTTGTTGCATGATGTTTAAACATGTGTGGTAAATCAATTAAACGTTTCTACAACGTATCCTCCAAGCATGTTAGCTAGTACATTTTGTATGATATTTAAACATGTGTGGTAAATCAATTATAATCAATTATAAGTTTCTACAACGTATGCTCCTAGCATGTTAACTAGCACATTTTGTATGATATTTAAACATGCATAGTAAATCAACTATATGTTTGTACAACGTATGCTGCTAGCATGTCAACTGTTACATTTTGTAAGGTATATAAACATGCGTACACATCAACTATATGTTTCTACAACGTATGCTCCTAGCATTTCAACTAGAACATTTTGTATGATATTTAAACATGTACAGTAAATTAACTATATGCTTTTACAACGTATGCTCCTATCATGTTTACTAGCACATGCGTATGAAATTTAAACAACTACCTGTTTCGACACGGTATGCTCCTAGCATGTACAACGTATGCTCCTAGCATGTCAGCTGGTACATTTTGTATGATAATCAAACATGCATAACAAATCAACTATTTGTTTCTACAACGTATGATCTTAGCATGTCAACTGTTACATTTTGTAAGGTATTTAAACGTGCATAGTAATTAAACTATATGTTTTACAACGTATGCTCCTAGCATGTCGACTAGCACATTTAGTATGATATACAAATATGTACAGTAAATCAATTTTTTGTTTATACATTGTATGCTACTAGCATGTCAACTGTAACATTTTGTATGGTATTTAAAAATGCATAGTATCTAAAATATATGTTTTTACAACTAGCTTGTCGACTAGCACATTAATTTTATTATGATATACAAACATATATAGTAAATCAATTGTTTGTTTATACATTGTATGCTCCAAGCATGTCAACTGTTACATTTTGTATAGTATTTTAACATGCATAGTAACTAAAATACATGTCTTTACAACGTATGCTCCTATTTATGTTAACTATCAAAATTTGTATCAAAAAATTGTTTTACAACGTATGCTCTAATCATGTTAACTAGTTAATTTTGTATTGAATTTAAACATATACAGTAAATCAACTATTTGTTTCTACAACGTACGCTCTAAGGATATTAGCTAACATTTTGTATGTTTTTTAAACATGTATAGTTTAACAACACATGCTCCTAGCAAGTTAACTATTTCATTCTGTATGAAATTGAAGTTAATCAATTATATGTAGTCCCACAATTTATTTGATACGCAATAGATATAAATGTAGTTTCTTTTCAATATTGTATATCACACACTGTGTGTGACTTCTCATTTTTTCTCTCACCAACATAAGCTATACATGTAACACGCTATAAAGAAAGTTAAATCCTATCAAATCATTTCTTATTTACAAAGCAATGGCTATTTATCATTTTGATATTATGTGTTTGAGTTTAAAAAACAACAACATTTAATTATCCAACCTAGACACTTTTGATATCATTTCATATAAATGATTTCAAACAGAAACCTTACATATTCTTTGGTCCGTGAGGGCTCAAGTCTCCTATCTCCTTTCTATGCTGCTCTTTCTTACGGGGTATACCGAACAATATATATTCTTGCAGTTAAACCACATGTGTTAAGTAATGGATGCGCATCTACTGATATTGTTTTTCAAATATACTTCGTTGTGTAAATAATGAGTCTCAAGTTTTGCACATTTAATGTCAAGGGTAATGCATCAAAAACAAAAAGAGTCGAATTGTTTGAATGGTTAAAACTGAATAAATATTCAATAAGTTTTTTACAAGAAATACACTGCACACCAAATAACTATAATGAGTGGAAAAGGGAATGGAAGGGTGAAATGTTTATTAGTGGAAACCAGTCAAATAGCGCAGGGATCGGCATATTCGTCAACGAAGATGTTAACTTCGTATTTAAGTCTTATAAAGAATACAGAGAGGGTCGACTTCAAACTTTAAGTATAGAGATTGATGGAAATAGTTTACTTTTATTGAATATATACGGACCTAATAGAGATGATGAAGAATTGTTAAATGTTTTAGAAAATATACTTATAGAAAACAGTAATGAAACATTCATTATTGGGGGCGATTTTAACACGAAAATTGATGTAAATATTGATAAACAAAATGGTAATAAAAATACACATAAAAAATGTTCAAAGCGAATTCAAGAAATTATGGAAAACAACGATATACATGATGTTTGGAGACTAAAACATCCTAATTCAAAACAATTCACATGGCACTCTAATCATAAACCGCCTATTTTTTGCAGATTAGATTATTTCTTAGTGTCCTCAAATATATTAAACCATGTAACCATTTGTAAAATTAAACACGGCTTCAAATCTGACCATTCAATTGTTACATTCGATCTAGACCTCTTCTCAGCAGAACGTGGAAAAGTTTTTTTCAAAATAAACAACGCCATTCTACTGAATAAAGACTTCCAAACAAACATCAAACAAGCAATAAACGAAATAGCCAACATAAATAAGGAGTCTAACCCAAATACTTTATGGGAACTAGTTAAAGGCACAGTTCGAAACGAATCGATTAAATTCTAAAGTAAATTACAAAAATCAAAAATGGAAAAAGAATTAAGTATACAAAAACAAATTGAAAAACTAGAGCGTGACATTATTTCTAATCCTAATAACGAAAGCCTCCAAACTGAACTGAAACAACAAATAAATCTATTAAATGATATAACTGAAGAAAAGATCAAAGGCATTATATTAAGGTCGCGTGCGGAGTGGGTAGAAGGAGCTGAAAAAAACACGAAATACTTTGCAAACCTAGAACGCAAGAGAGCCGAAGGTAAAACTATTCATCAACTTAAAACTGAAAATGATGTAGTGATAAAAAATTCGAAAGACATTCTATTATATTGTAAAAACTTTTATGCAGACCTATTCAAAGTAAATGAAAACTTAACCCTAGATAATAGTTTTTTTACAAATGAACATACGGTACTTTCTGAGGATGATAAAAACACAACCAGTGGAATAATTTCAGAATATGAAGGATCTATTGCATTGAAAGAAATGAATAATAACAAAAGTCCTGGTTCAGATGGCCTGTCTGTCGAATTCTATAAGATCTTCTGGAACGATATTAAAACACTCTTAATAAATTCATTAAACTACTCATATGACAGAGGTAAATTAACAGAGCTTCAAACTCAGAGTATTATTACATTAATACCAAAAAAGAACAAGGATCCTTTCTCTATCAATAACTGGAGACCAATATCATTACTAAACGTTGACTACAAAATTGCTACTAAAGTTATCGCTAACAGAATAAAAAAAGTTATAGATGGTATAGTAAATAAACAACAAACTGGATTCATTAAGGGAAGATATGTAGGTGAGAATGTGCGAACTATTATATAAATTATAGAACAAATGCAACAAAAACAAGAACCTGGTTTAATTTTCTTTTCCGATTTCCAGAAAGCATTTGATAGTTTAGATCATACATTTATGTTCAAATGTCTAAAAGAATTAAATTTTAGCGACTCACTTATACAATGGGTTAAGGTCTTTTACGATAATGCAAAAGGATGTATAACTAATAATGGTCATTTTTCTGATTTCTTTGATATTAAGAATGGAGTACGACAAGGTTGTCCTTTATCACCTTACCTATTTATACTATGTATTGAATTTCTGTCCACATCGATAGAAAAGAACGAAGATATCCAAGGTATTTCTTTAAACAACAACTGTACCAAACAAACCTTATTCGCTGATGATGCTAGCTTTCTACTAAATGGAACTCAAAAATCATTTGAAACTCTAATAACAACCCTTGATGATTTTGGGAATACTTCGGGACTTAAACTTAACAGAAACAAATGTTCAGTAATGCGCATCGGAAACATGAAAAACACAGACACATCCTATGATAACGAATTCAAATGGACTTCATCAGATACCACAACTTTAGGAATTACTTTTAGCAACCAATTAAATACAATGTTTGACTCAAATTTATCAAACAAGATAACAGAATGCAAACACGTTTTGAAACAATGGAAAAAATGGAACTTAACACTTATAGGAAAAATAACGGTTCTAAAAACGTTTGTCCTTCCAAAATTAATTTATCCTTTAACTGTTCTTCCAAATCCACCGCCAGATTTTGTAAAATCAATTAAAGATATATTCTTTGATTTTTTATGGAATTCCAAACCTGACAAAATAGCACGTAAATTAATAATTCAAGAATACAAAGACGGTGGTCAAAAAATGATTGACATTGAATGCTTTTTAGACTCACTAAAGATAAGTTGGATAAAAAGAATAATTGATTCCAATGCTAATTGGAGTTCTCAGTATAAGAATGAACTAGAAAAATATGGAGGACTATTATTATTTAAATGTAATATCACAGAACAAGACTGCAAATGTCTTGATATAAAATCTAAATTTTTAAAAGATATATTAATTTCATGGTCTAAGGTTAATACATTAAACACGGAAATCCAAATATCAAAACAAATCATTTGGAACAATTCGAATATAAAAAAAATAATTAATAACAAATTATTTTATTACAAACATTGGTTCAGAAAAGGCATTCTCTTTCTTGAACACATTTTTGACTTCAGACATAAAACATTCTATAGCTTCGAGCAAATGAATTTTTTATATGAGATTCCAAATGGCGATTATTTGAAATACTACACTCTCATTAAAAATGTACCAAAGGAATGGAAAACACAATTGGATAATTGTAATATGTCATACGATGCACCTAACTACTTGATTGATAAAGTAAATGGGAAAACAAAAATGAATAGATTATCATATAAAACATTAATCAAACAAAAAATACCAAATAAACCAAAATACAAAATAAAATGGAGTACTAATCACCCAATTGAAGAAATAGAATGGGAAATAATTCTCACACAATCCTATAACATTACAATAGACACGAAACTAAGAGAATTCCAGTACAAATATCTCATGAACATAATACCAGACAACTCATTCCTACATAAATGTCATCTTGTCCAGTCAAGTCTTTGTGATTTTTGCACCATGCATCCAGATTTAATATATCATATGTTCTGGGAATGTCATATTGTACAAGGTTTTTGGTCGGAAGTAAAGTTATTTTTAGAAGACAAATTTTCAAAAATTATAAATCTTACATTTCAAAATATCTCATTTTGCAACATTATCAACATTAAAGATGAAGATGGACCTATTGTCAACTACATTGTTCTACTTTCCAAATATTTTATATTTAAAAACAAATGCAATAAAAGTGTTCCGCTAATCCGGCAATTTAAAGAATATATTAACTATAGGAAGAAGCTTGAACACACTATAGCTATCTTCAAAGATAAAGTAGAAGTCTGTCATAGAAAATGGCAAAAGATAACTTAATTATATATTTCAAATATGTTGGTAATACCCCACCTATAATTTCTTTCCTTCTCTCTTCAACACTATCCTGCTCTCTTTCTTACTCTTTATACACTATAAATTCTCAAAAAAATCATAACGACATACACAGAATATTACGTTATACTACGTAACCAATCTATATAGTTGTATGTGAATGTAATATTGTATGTATATATCGTCTATTGAAAACCAGAACCTTGTATCTACAGGATTTTGTGAAAATAAGATTTTTACATATTTCTGATTATTGGGTGAAATTGCATAATGTGTCAAAATTTCATTTCTATATCTGCATTAGTTTTAAAGATATTGATCAGAGATCAATTATTGTATCTGTAATAAGTTCAATTCTGTTGAGCCAGAATATTGTATGTAAAGATACAAGGGGGTTTCCAAAATTGTGAAGCAGATATTTATGCCAGAATGTATCATATAAACATACTACATTTTGGTTTTCTTCAACCATGAATAATTTTATATCATTTTTCAAACCAGAATATTGTATCTGAACATACTTGAATTTGGCTTTGAGGTAATCATCAGTTTCTATATTTATAAACAATGCCAGAATATTTTATCTGCAGATACGTACAGCCGTAGCAGGATTAAATACTGAATTGTTTTAACCATACTCTTGTATGTGGTGATGGTTTATTTTAGCTGTCTGTGATTTATAGTGTGTATCTGCTCTGTTTTCAGACCAGAATACCCTATCAAAAGATAATACCTTTAGGAATATTAAATGCCTCCAAATTGTAGCTAATTAGTGTTAATAAGCTGGTATCTCAAATTTTCAGAACCTGTTGTCGACCAGATAATTAGCATAACTGATGCGGTATTTGACCAAAATACAACTTTATAATATATTTGTGAAGAATAAACTAATAGGATGTACATATTTTAAAATATTCTCAGTATTTGTATTTCAATATAACACAAATGTTTTTGAGGTGACAGTGTTATTATTACAGCTGAATAAGTTTGTAATAATTAATTACATTTAAACTACAGTTTTTATATCATATGAATTTAATCCACGTTTCAATGGAATGATTGAAATTTAATCATTCACCTTGATTATTGTTAAGTGTTTAACTTATAACAATGAATTAAAAAACCCCATAAACAATTAAAATAAAATAGTTGATGTATTTTAGATGTGGTCTGACGATAAGGATGAAAAACTTGTAACATTAATCGAACTGTTTGAACAACAGTGAACTGTAAGAGCTAATTCCGCACAGGGGACTGCTAGTGCTGATAATGTTACTGTTTATGACACCACTAAGGGAACTGCTAGTGCTGATAATGTTACTGGTTATGACACCACTGAGGGGCCTGCTAGTGCTGATAATGTTACTGGTTATGACACCACTAAGGGACTGCTAGTGCTGATAATGTTACTAGTTATGACACCACTGAGGGGACTGCTAGTGTTGATAATGTTACTGGTTATGACACCACTAAGGGGACCGCTAGTACTGATATTGTTACTGGTTATGACACCAATAAGGGGACTGCTAGTGCTGATATTGTTACTGGCTATGACACCACTGAGGGGACTGCTAGTGCTGATAATGTTACTGGTTATGACACCACTAAGGGGACTGCTAGTGCTGATAATGTTATTAGTTATGACACCACTGAGGGGACTGCTAGTGTTGATAATGTTACTGGTTATGACACCACTAAGGGGACCGCTAGTGCTGATATTGTTACTGGTTATGACACCAATAAGGGGACCGCTAGTGCTGATATTGTTACTGGCTATGACACCACTGAGGGGACTGCTAGAGTTGATATTGTAACTGGTAATGACACCACTAAGGGGACTGCTAGTGCTGATAATGTTACTAGTTATGACACCGCTGAGGGGACTGCTAGTGCTGATATTGTTACTAGTTATGACACCACTGAGGGGACTGCTAGTGCTAATAATGTTACTAGCTATGACACCCCTGAGGGGACTGCTAGTGCTGATAATGTTACTAGTTATGACACCACTGAGGGGACTGCTAGTGCTGATAATGTTACTAGTTATGACACCACTGGGTGGACTGCTAGGGCTGATATTGTTACTGCTTATGACACCACTGTGTGGACTGCTAGTGCTGGTATTGTTACTGGTTATGACATCACTGTGTGGACTGCTAGTGCTGGTATTGTTACTGGTTATGACACCACTGAGGGGACTGATAGAACTGATATTGTTTATGGATATGACACCACTGAGGGGACTGCAAGTGCTGATAATGTCACTGATTATGACACCGTACTAATAGAGGGATTTATAGTGCTGATTTGCCGACATTGGTACTGTTTATGATATCACATTAACAGAGGGAACCGCGATTGCTGATAATGCTACTGGTTGTGACACCAAATTTACAGGGGACACTGCTAGTGCTGAATTGATGATTGCCGACACCCGTACTGTTAATGATATCATAATCTCAGAGGGGACTGTTAGTGATCTTAATGTTACTGGTTATGACACCACAATCACAGAGGGTACCGACAATGTAATTGTTTATGACTCAGATACAAAGACACTTATCAATATCGTGCGATTATTATCATACATTATCTTTAGATATTATAAACAGAACCGAAAAAGCAAATCTTAATTGAATGATGTATTATTCTGGCTAATAAAATATGGAGCTATATACTGCTTATGTTGAACGCCATAATACTGTATTGTTTTATACTATAGTCATCATCTCAATTTAACATCTATATGATGTTTATTTTGAATGCCACAATATTGTATTGTTATATACCACATTCTTCATATCAATTTAATCATGGTTTATTTACTTGCATAAACAGCCAGTGTGTATTATCGTCAGATACAAGGTTCTGGCAGTAATTATGACAATCACCGTCCAATAATGAGATATGCCAAACTGTCGCATCGCAAGATAGCAGGTTCTGGCTGATAAGTATTTCAATTATGTCTGTTAATGGTTTAAAGCCAGAATCTATTATCAACAGATACTATGTTCTACCTGCATGATTTAATTGAAAAACAGACGATTTTATAGAGCCAAACTAAAATAGGCTACTACAGTCACCATTTTTAGGCTAATTGATTCAAAACATTTAAATAAGTTTAAATAATGTTATAATGCATAACATAGTCGAAAATTACCAAGAAAAAATAATTCAATAAACAATGAGAACATTTTCTTTTGTTCCTGAAAAATTCCACAATATGCAGATACGAGGTTCTGGTTTTGAACAGACGATATGTATTACTATGTATATGTCTTATGGAAATAAAAACGTTAAAGACAAAAAATAAAACTAAATGATAACAGGTAACTAAAGGTAGAGCATCAGAATGGCCAATGACCTTCATTTTTACAAAACCATGTCAAAATAATGGAACTAATGTTTACAACTCTTTTAATTTAAAATGTTCTACCCCACGGCCTTCATCAGTCAAACGATTAATATGTCAAAATAGTTGGGGTATAGTTGGGGTATGCAGCGCTATGGTACATTCTTGATTGAACTGCTAAGATGTTTCGGAGCAAACAGTGTCAACGATTTCTAAATAACCATATAATAAACAATTATACTCTTGTACAAAATCGAAACCTAACAACTCAAAAATAATTTAACAAATCCAATAAAGTTATTTGGGATGGTACCACCTAGTGCCGACAAATGTTCCTGTACAAATGTGCTAACATAAACGAATAATAAAGGGCATGGCTCTTATATTAGTCTTATAATACTCAAAACATGACAAATTCGGAGAGTGTTCACCGCACAGCAAACATTATCACTAGCACGTCAGTAGAACACTTGCATGTCAACACACATACTTTTCTTTTTTAAAGTCTTGCAAAACAAAATTTAATGGTAGTAGACACTGCATGAACGTTTTCAACCGTTTGTCTTCCTTGTATTGGTGTTCACGTACATGTGTTCAGCATTTTCATAATTGTCATCCTCACGTTCTGTACCGATAGAAAACGTTCGACATAATATTACATTGATGATCTAACACGAGTTGGCCATAGATATAATTTATATTACACGAGTTCCGGAAAGTTGATGATGTATTTCCTGAACGAGAGTTTAATATAAATTTGTATCAATGGACAACGAGTGTTAGACACTTCACATTATATGGCACTAATAACACGAACAATATAATACATTAGTTTATACGTAGACGTTATATTAACCTGGGTTCACGGATGATATACACCTACTTGCCCGGAAAACTGCAGTACTAGTTACAGCCAAATATTGTTCGTTCCCTTTTGTAATTACATTGGCTACACCATACGTAATATTAGAACTGTTTGGTAAAACTTCATCTTAACATGTAGATCTATCTCTTATGTCCCATTATCTCCCAGAAATACTGTACATGTTTTGATATAATGCCGTTATTGACAATACCGGCGTCATTCTCAAACGTAATATTAGTATGCAGATCAAACCGTTCAGCATTAACATCATGTCATAAGCCTATTTCAAAGGCAAACTTCGTGGTAAAATATCATAATTATTTCAACTTCATTTCAGATGGTAAGATTTCAAACTAACCTTGTCCAGTTTGTAATGCCATATAGGTTGATGGTTCAGTTCTGGTTGTTCCTAGTGGCTCGTACTGTGATACTTCAGCTTGGCTGTAAGGTAGAACACTATTTGTACAGTGGTCAATGTAATTAATTACATCATCGCGTTAGTTCCACGACAAATGTTTCATGTAAAACACGCTTGCAAATGGAAATGTGATACTTGAATTGGTAAATGATCTTTTAAATTCACCATGATCGTGGTTGTGATCAAGCGACAGAGCAAATGGTTCCAAGTAATCTGCGTCGTGAAAAGCGTTAAATATGCTTATAACCTTAATGAAACAGTGTTCGAACCTGGTTGATTGTTTGCATAAACAGTAGGAGTTATATGGCACAATCGTCTAACTATGTTATAAAAGTTAGTGCCATACAGCGCCTACAGAACTGGAACACCCAATCATCGGATGTGTTATAATGTTTGGTTTATGGTTTTACTTCTGTAATTGTAATATTTTAAATAAATTCATATTTATAAAATTATGTTTAAAACGATTTTATTAAACTTTCTTTAAATCAAAATATATACATTTGCAAATTGTACAAAACTACAAACATATACATGTATAATATTATGAAAAAATACCTATGGCCTTAATATACATGCCATTAAACTTACGCGTTCTGTTCCAGAAGAACACCTGAAACAAAGATTTTATCATACCTGTATCAATATAGTATAATATAGATGGCTTAGAATGAGAAGGTCGTCAGAACAAGAACTTTTTTTTGAGAAAACAAGAAAAAGTTGTTTTAAAATGTACTCATTAATTAACATTATTAGATGTTTCAACTTCAGTTATGTCAACATGAAAATAGGCTCATAAGAAGCGCCTTGTGATTGTGATTGATCTCAATGGTTAGTGCGACACTTATATATAAATTATAATGACGTACCCGGACCACTACCGCTACCGCTACCCGGACCACTACCGCTACCAGGACCACTACCACTACCCGGACCACTACCGCTACCAGGACCATCACTGCGCGTCTGCTCTTCTTCGTGTTGAGTGCTGAAATATATCATTTTGACTTCTTGGTCATAATTACACCAGGTACATTAACGTATTATAAATATGTTCCATTCACTGAATAACTATCATACGAAGCAAACATTGGCTATTGGTGAACACAGGACTGAAACATCATGTTGCCAAATCAGGTATCGTGCTAAATACTTAATAAATCATCTTCTGTCTTGTATTCGTTCAAAACAATTATGCTTGCTTCGATCAATGATTGAACCTCTCGGGCTTTTTTTAAATGGAACTCCTGCCGGAGTACCAAGGGGGTACATTTTACCGTATAAAACAAATTTATGCATATTGGTCGATGCCTGACATCTTAAACACAGTAAATTGTCGATTGATGAGCCCTGACCTAAAATATTGCAGCAAAACCAGGCCACTTAAAGTTTACTTTCCGGAAGTGTATACGCATGATGATGGACATATATTAAGATGAAGTAATCAAAAGATTTATGGTGTCACATCGATGTAAATTGATATGGTTAGTGAGACACGTATGGAAGAATCGACTAACGGAACGATTTAAGAAATTAAAATACCAAAATCAGAAACTAAAAAAATGGTTTCACATACCTTGTCAGTTGGATCATTTGTTGTTGATGGTTCTTTTTAACGCCTATAATAAAAACATAATACAGGCACCGGGTTACGTTGATTTTTTTAAATTGTATCAATTTTGTCATCTATCTTCTATAAACCATAAAGGTAGCACAGCCGCCATTTTCTCAAGCAACGGATCTTCTTTGAAACCCCATGCGTACATATCGATGGCTTAGAGCCAGAAGATCGTCACTCCTACTTACGACCTTATAAGACTCATACATATTTGAAATCTGCTGCACAAGGCGCTTCTTATGAGCCTATTTTCATGAAATTGTCATGTTGACCAAAATGAAGATTTGGTAGTTACGACCTTCTTGTTCCAAGCCATCGATATATCGGGACGTTTACTTAGCGTACGGTACAATCGATGCCAGTGTATAATAGTGAAAAATTGTGCTTTCGGTGCTCGTGAAAATGTTGGCTGAACTACTTTTGAATTTAAGATGGTAGTCGCAAACATGCCTACAAATCGTTTACATCGACAAAACAGTGTACCTGTGATTACAGTGAGATATCGCTGTACCAATAACCTGTTGACTGGGTTACTGTGGAAACAGTGTACCTGTGATTACAGTGAGACATCTCTGTACCAATAACCTGTTGACTGGGTTACTGTGGAAACAGTGTACCTGTGATTACAGTGAGATATCTCTGTACCAATAACCTGTTGACTGGGTTACTGTGGAACAGACCCGAGAAAATAACATTAGTTTATCGTGATTAAAAGTCTTAAACAGTTAATAACAGTACCGAATTTAATAATTACAGTATAATGAATACTTTACGTATTATATTTGTCATAAGGAATTATATTTCCCTTACCTGTACCATGATGAAAACAAAGATTGTTTCGGAATACACAAAACAAGAAGAGAGCAATAATGGCTATGAGGAGAACTCCACCACCTACAAGTCCAGCAATTACTACTACACGTGTTTCATGTTCAACTACAGTGCCAGTGCTAGGATCCCCTGAAACCATTCAAAACACAAACATAATATGATGTTCAGTTAGGATATGAGAATGATGTTTTCGTTTATATGTACACATACTTTGACTCGAACACTGCGCAACTTTTTTTACTATATTAACTGGTCGTGTGTAAACGGGTGACGGGGTGTATGTCATAATGGATACCATTGTGTTCATCTATTTTGATACCGTGCAATACCGTTCCCTGTTTCCGCTTTCACTTAGTGGTAGCCTGGTAGGGTGACTATTGTCAAAAGAGTCCTCCAATTTAAGAGTACCACAGTGACTCTGTTAAAAATATGTTATATGCAAATTGATCATTTACATGAAGTTTACAATGGGCAGTTTAAATACAACTACTTTGGATTACAATAAGTTGAGATATAAGTAGTCAATTTGGATAGTAGTTGTAAATAAATGCTACGCAAGCAAAGAAAAAACTGTTTAAAACGCAATGTGAGCTATTTCTACATTGGGTTTTACCTACAAATGACCTTGGCTTTGACCTTGGATGATTCTAAAAAATGTGTTTGCTCTGTATATAACAATCAATCAAAGTTATTTAAAAAAGCTGTATGATATTTTCATAACATTGGTATTAAGCTAGTTCTGTCAAGAAGCTCTTGGAAATCTCTGAATGCCTATTTTTGTTAGATTGTCAGCCTACCATAGAGTCTGGGTATGTTGTTGGAATATTGATAAAGCATGTACTATGATTAACATAAGCGAGTAAATAAAGTTCACGTTTATATAACGCTTGAATTAGTTTACAAATATAAATGAAATAGTGAAGTCAACTAAATGCATTTCCGATGATGTCATTTGCTGTTCGTTTCATATGTTAACAGAACAAAGTCATGATGCACAAGACCGAACAAAACAGACATCTGAAAGACAGACTATATCATAGCGCTTGTACAAGATGAATATACTATTCGATGGTCGTTTTTTAAGTTCCAGGAAAAGTTCCATAGAATGTTCAACGTTTGTCTTAATTCTACATTATGTTATTTTGCAGAGAGCACATAACGAGACATTTACCTACTACTCCCGTAATAAAGGATATGCCTCGAGTAAGGGCACTATTCCCTGCTGTGTTGAAGGCATACACTCTGGCAGTGTATTCAGTATGACTTTCTACAGATGTCAGTAGTAGGGAAACATATTCTTCTTCATGTCGTTCGTCTGTGACGTTAGTTTCCGTCCAGTGATCCGTAAACTGCTCTTGTATTTGTACTGCAAACGACTGTGGAAACCCACCATTGAATCCAGGAGTCCAACGTAGTATCGGAGTACTGTTCACTTCAATATACGTCACATTCGTCGGTATGGTCGGAACATCTAAAATAACAAACAATTGTGTTATCGTACTCATCAAAGAGTTCCATATATAATGGTACGAGTACCTTTGACACATGCGGGTACATGTTATGAAAAATAGATTTAATCTAATAATAGACAAATGCACAGCTTTAACAATCTGCTGAAGTCGGTTAGAGTACGCAGTAGGCGATTGGTATACAATGAGATATTCAAATCAACACAAGTCGCAGAAAAGATCACACCTCTTCGTTAAATGTACGTGCGAATGATCGTAAGCAAATAACTTCAGCTACCTGGTATCCCAAAGAAAACGCTACAGAATGCCTTCATTCAGTAACCCCCGTTCTATTCAATATAGAAGACATCGATTACCTCCCATGGAAAACGCAACATAGTGCTTTGCTTAAGCACAGGACCCCTTAACTTTTTTGTGATTGGTAATAGTATTTGACGTATGCCTGTATTCTTTTAGTTACATAAAAGTTCATACATTTTTAGGCTGGCGATTTCGCGCCAGACTATTACAATCCTAAAAAATGATTTCCACTAAGATAAATTTACTCCCGAAACTGACAACACAGAATCTATACACTCAATGCAAATAGTTCCTCCTCGTTAATCAGTTTTGCAAGATAAGAACATTCAACTTTCATTGTTTCGTTTATTCTGTTCGATTGTAATATATTAGTTTCTTCTTGAAATGGAAGGAAATTGTATGAAATTAAAAGAAAAGGTGTTTAAAGGCGTTGATAATTATTACTACGCGTTACGAACGCGATATAGCGCGCGCATCAATGATTTTATTATGTTAAATTATTTAGGTCAACATTCTCTAGCGAGATCGTGGCCGAGTGGTTAAGCAACTCGCTTAGTAATTTTCTGATACTAATGTCCAGCGATCGAATCACGGCGGCTCCAAATTTTTTATATTTTTTTTTATTTTTATTTTTTGTTAAGTCGAGCACTTACCTCTCTTTCGACTTAGAAAACCACTTGATGTTATATCACTTGAAAAGCTATTGTTCCTTAGCAGTTCGCCAGCATGTCAGTACTTTCAGTACTTTGATTTATAAGAAGTAAACAAACTATTGCCAAGCTCGAATCGTATAATCAGTGTGGAATATTTTCTGCTGAACTAAATAATGTACACACACTGAACAATTATGATAATATATACACACTATCAAGTATTTTTATAAATTGATCCTGTTGGAAAACTAATTTTAGATGTACAACATGCGTCGAGGCATGACCCATATAGAGATAGAATACAATGTACAAAAAATGTACATACTTCGCCTCGACGCTTGTTGTAGATATTGGGTGAGGGTTATAGCATACCGTGTAGGATTAGGTTGTACCGTTGCTGCATCGTGCCAATGCCGTTTGACACATTTAGCTTGTATTCAGCACAGTCTGTAATCCGTACATTGGTGAATACCAGCTCCGTGGTTGGGGGATTGGTTACCACTGTTATCATGTGAGAATCTTCAAGTCGTTTCCAGTCACCAGCTTCGTGTTTCCACCAGACAAAGTTGGATGTTTGAGGAACAGGATTACCTCTAACCTCTACACTGATGTTTACGCGGTCATGTAAACGACTTATTATGTTTGTCGAGATGACTGGCGCTACCGATGGAATGGGAGCATCTAAAACAATGTGCGTATTTACATAAATTAATTGTATTATTATAATCATCAATATCATATCAATATTGAAGAAAGTATAATCGCGCAACACGATCATGACGTCAGATTTGTCAGATTTATTTGGAATACGATGGTCACATTGATACATTTATCTATGGGTTAAGTAGTATAACCTTTTGTTGATACTTTAAATCCCGTTGCAAGTGTCATCAGAACATTAATTCTTCAAAACATAGATAAAGACGTTTTCATGTTTATGTATTACCTTGATGAAAGCTTTAGTTCACAGAAACGTCGGTGAAACTCATTCTAGTTCAACAAGCGTATTTTATACACACTTTAGTGTAGTTTGGGAACTTGACTAACCACTGATTTATGAGGAGGATGAAACTAAATGAAGAAACACATCCGTTGTTATAGTTGTAAGTTCAGCATGTTATTTATTGTATTCAATTATATGCTAGGTGTTTATCAAACAGATAAACGAATTGTTGCATTTTCTGCATTCCAATGTTTGGAAGACCAATATCACCACACCCGCATCACGACACCCGAATCTGTGGGGCACATAAGATGTACTTTTCCATCATGAACTAAATTTAATAAATGTACTTTGATATATAAAGAAAATATTCATTGACATCAAAACAACCCAAAGCGCTGCAAGCGCTGAAGGCATGTGGATAAACTTTGTATGTTTGGGAAGAAATTTGGTGACTAAACTGAAGTAAATGTAAACGGGTCTACGCTCTTTTACTGCCAGCTGCAGTGTACATTGTTATGCTGACCGTACAAAGTTGAAGGTTTAATCTATCGGTCATGCTCAACTTGCCTTTCTAGCCTAACCCTTTGCATACTTGAAAAATTGTCGGCTGGTAAATAATAAAGAATCTTATCAAATTTTCTCCAAATTCACAAGACATTGTCTGAATGTCAAACAACTTGAAACCTGACCAAATGCACATTGGTTTATATCACTTGATTGCACTATTAGTCTATTATACAATCATTTTTTAATGTGTTTGCTGTGTTCTTGAGCCTATGACAAGGGAGTCCATTATTTGGGACCTTGTTCTAAATAAAAATAAAAAAGAACAATGATAAAAAATTATTCTAGCCACTTTGGAACATGCAAATAGATATGACAGTTTGCTTACATGTGACGTTAAGTTGTGGCCGACTCTCTGATATGATGTTGGTCTCGGTATTGTTGGCTCTACAGTAAACTCTGTAACCATTGTCTTCTTTGGTTGGGTACAGTCTTAATTTACTGTACGTAGACACTGCCTTATCATATTTATATCTTCGGCTAGCTGTGTTGTAGGTGTAGATATAATCTGTTATAATCTCCTCGCTCTCTTTGGCGGAACGTGTATCAGATTTATACCAGGAAATAATTGCTTCCGGGTAACACGGAGAGGTTACGCACTGGAGGTTTAACAATGAATCTTCTTCTACTGTTATTGTTGTTGTATTCGGAGTGATATATACATATTTGACAGGCTCTAAAATATAGATAATAAGGCACATAAAGAATATGAAAAAACAACAACATTTATGTCCGATTTCGGGTACTCACGGCATGTACCATCAGTAACAACTTGTGATTTGCATGTAGACGAACAAATCTCGCAAGCACATTTTCACTTAATCTTTACGAGCCTTGGTCACAATACCAAGGCTCGTAAAGATTAATGGGAAAATGTGCTTCGAAATTTGTTTTCATGACCAAGTAAACCGGTTTTGTTTCCAGATGACCCAGTTGCGAACGTTGTTTTAGATTTTATAAAGACACACCTTAGAACCATTGCATGTTTCATCAATATTTAGTGAAATCGATGCAAACTTACACAAAGTAATTATAAAAAGATGACAAGTAACGCTCTTTAACATGGTTTATATATAGTATAGTACTAGAAAAAAGTTTCAAACAACAATGCGTTCAGTTAACGTTTTTGTCCCGGTCTAAAATAACTAGTCAATCGGGGCCATAATTCTGGTGAAATTTGGAAAGTGTTACATGGCATTGCCTATGTTAAATGCTATCTTGTTAGCAAGTATGCCAAGTTTGAAAATATTGCCTTGATTATATGATGTAGATTTCTACTTTAATAATATAAGAGTTTCAGCAACTTGAAAGTTTGGGTTAACATTTTCGAACGGACGGACGAACGTACGTACGGACAGTCGGGACATTCACTTTATGTCTCCCGCATTGTGTACACACAGGGTTCAAACAATGATGGTTAAATTATTCCATCAATCATGATAATGATTATTCATTCAATGTTTCCACAAAACACAATGTATACATGCACCAACCTGGACAAAATAAATATATATACACATTTGCACCGGTACTTTTGTCTGCACAATTATACCATCCATTGTTCTCGGTCTGGAAGTTGAGTACAGTGAATGTGTATGACGATCTTGTATAGGTGACCGCATATCCAGGGTTTCTGCTAGGCTTACATCTTGACCCTTTGCATGTTGTTGAAAAGGTTTTCTCAGTTCTATAGTTGTCATAAAACAAGGTTATTGGATTGGACGTGTTACAATGACAGGTGACATTCCTGTTCTCCTGGACGTCTCCACAGATAAATTGTAGACCTATAATATAAACACTATATACAATACATGTATACGAGTGATGAGTCAAAAGGATATGGGGACATCGGACAGGGAAGGTAGCTCTCAACATAACAAGCAAATTAATAATGCAATTTACAGTTTTATTGGTATAATAGGCATGTGAAATGCCTTTGACCATTTATACAACAAGATGGCCAAAATGACCATAGGTCGCTCACCGGTATAATTAGAAGATTTTCATATGTTCCCTATATACTTAATTGTCTATGTAAAGTTCATTACCCCCTGGCGGGGCCAATTTTCACCCCAGGGAAATTATTTGAACATGATAGAACACCACTAGTTGATGCTACCTACCACATGATAGAACACCACTAGTTGATGCTACCTACCACATAATAGAACACAACTAGTTGATGCTACCTACCACATTATAGAACACCACTAGTTGATGCTACCTACCACATGATAGAACACCACTAGTTGATGCTACCTACCACATGATAGAACACCACTAGTTGATGCTACCTACCTACCACATGATAGAACACCGCTTGTTGATGCTACCTACCTACCACATGATAGAACACCACTAGTTGATGCTACCTACCTACCACATGATAGAACACCACTAGTTGATGCTACCTACCTACCACATGATAGAACACCACTAGTTGATGCTACCTACCTACCACATGATAGAACACCACTAGTTGATGCTACCTACCTACCACATGATAGAACACCACTAGTTGATGCTACCTACCTACCACATGATAGAACACCACTAGTTGATGCTACCTACCTACCACATGATAGAACACCACTAGTTGATGCTACCTACCTACCACATGATAGAACACCGCTAGTTGATGCTACCTACCTACCACATGATAGAACACCGCTAGTTGATGCTACCTACCTACCACATGATAGAACACCACTAGTTGATGCTACCTACCTACCACATGATAGAACACCACTAGTTGATGCTACCTACCACATGATAGAACACCACTAGTTGATGCTACCTACCTACCACATGATAGAACACGACTAGTTGATGCTACCTACCACATGATAGAACACCACTAGTTGATGCTACCTACCACATGATAGAACACCACTAGTTGATGCTACCTACCTACCACATGATAGAACACCACTAGTTGATGCTACCTACCACATGATAGAACACCACTAGTTGATGCTACCTACCACATGATAGAACACCACTAGTTGATGCTACCTACCACATGATAGAACACCACTAGTTGATGCTACCTACCACATGATAGAACACCACTAGTTGATGCTACCTACCACATGATAGAACACCATTAGTTGATACTACCTACCACATGATAGAACACCACTAGTTGATGCTACCTACCACATGATAGAACACCACTAGTTGATGCTACCTACCACATGATAGAACACCGCTAGTTGATGCTACCTACCACATGATAGAACACCACTAGTTGATGCTACCTACCTACCACATGATAGAACACCACTAGTTGATGCTACCTACCACATGATAGAACACCACTAGTTGATGCTACCTACCACATGATAGAACACCACTAGTTGATGCTACCTACCAACATTCATGATAGAACACCACTAGTTGATGCTACCTACCTACCACATGATAGAACACCACTAGTTGATGCTACCTACCACATGATAGAACACCACTAGTTGATGCTACCTACCTACCACATGATAGAACACGACTAGTTGATGCTACCTACCACATGATAGAACACCACTAGTTGATGCTACCTACCACATGATAGAACACCGCTAGTTGATGCTACCTACCACATGATAGAACACCACTAGTTGATGCTACCTACCACATGATAGAACACCACTAGTTGATGCTACCTACCACATGATAGAACACCACTAGTTGATGCTACCTACCACATGATAGAACACCGCTAGTTGATGCTACCTACCACATGATATCTAACACCACTAGTTGATGCTACCTACAACATGATAGAACACCGCTAGTTGATGCTACCTACCACATGATAGAACACCACTAGTTGATGCTACCTACCTACCACATGATAGAACACCACTAGTTGATGCTACCTACCACATGATAGAACACCACTAGTTGATGCTACCTACCACATGATAGAACACCACTAGTTGATGCTACCTACCTACCACATGATAGAACACGACTAGTTGATACTACCTACCACATGATAGAACACCACTAGTTGATGCTACCTACCACATGATAGAACACCACTAGTTGATGCTACCTACCACATGATAGAACACCACTAGTTGATGCTACCTACCTACCACATGATAGAACACCACTAGTTGATGCTACCTACCACATGATAGAACACCACTAGTTGATGCTACCTACCTACCACATGATAGAACACCACTAGTTGATGCTACCTACCACATGATAGAACACCACTAGTTGATGCTACCTACCACATGATAGAACACCACTAGTTGATGCTACCTACCACATGATAGAACACCGCTAGTTGATGCTACCTACCACATGATAGAACACCGCTAGTTGATGCTACCTACCACATGATAGAACACCACTAGTTGATGCTACCTACCACATGATAGAACACCACTAGTTGATGCTACCTACCACATGATAGAACACCACTAGTTGATGCTACCTACCACATGATAGAACACCACTAGTTGATGCTACCTACCACATGATAGAACACCACTAGTTGATGCTACCTACCTACCACATGATAGAACACCACTAGTTGATGCTACCTACCAACATTCATGATAGAACACCACTAGTTGATGCTACCTACCTACCACATGATAGAACACCACTAGTTGATGCTACCTACCAACATTCATGATAGAACACCACTAGTTGATGCTACCTACCACATGATAGAACACCACAAGTTGATGCTACCTACCACATGATAGAACACCACTAGTTGATGCTACCTACCACATGATAGAACACCACTAGTTGATGCTACCTACCACATGATAGAACACCACTAGTTGATGCTACCTACCACATGATAGAACACCACTAGTTGATGCTACCTACCACATGATAGAACACCACTAGTTGATGCTACCTACCACATGATAGAACACCACTAGTTGATGCTACCTACCACATGATAGAACACCACTAGTTGATGCTACCTACCACATGATAGAACACCACTAGTTGATGCTACCTACCACAAGATAGAACACCGCTAGTTGATGCTACCTACCACATGATAGAACACCGCTAGTTAATGCTACATACCACATGATAGAACACCACTAGTTGATGCTACCTACCACATGATAGAACACCACTATTTGATACTACCTACCACATGATAGAACACCACTAGTTGATGCTACCTACCACATGATAGAACACCACTAGTTGATGCTACCTACCACATGATAGAACACCGCTAGTTGATGCTACCTACCACATGATAGAACACCACTAGTTGATGCTACCTACCACATGATAGAACACCACTAGTTGATGCTACCTACCACATGATAGAACACCGCTAGTTGATGCTACCTACCAACATTCATAATAGAACACCACTAGTTGATGCTACCTACCACATGATAGAACACCACTAGTTGATGCTACCTACCACATGATAGAACACCACTAGTTGATGCTACCTACCACGTGATAGAACACCGCTAGTTGATGCTACCTACCACATGATAGAACACCGCTAGTTGATGCTACCTACCACATGATAGAACACCGCTAGTTGATGCTACCTACCACATGATAGAACACCGCTAGTTGATGCCACCTACCACATGATAGAATACCACTAGTTGATGCTACCTACCACATGATAGAACACCACTAGTTGATGCTACCTACCACATGATAGAACACCACTAGTTGATGCTACCTACCACATGATAGAACACCACTAGTTGATACTACCTAACACATGATAGAACACCACTAGTTGATGCTACCTACCACATGATAGAACACCACAAGTTGATGCTACCTACCACATGATAGAACACCACTAGTTGATGCTACCTACCACATGATAGAACACCACTAGTTGATGCTACCTACCTACCACATGATAGAACACCACTAGTTGATGCTACCTACCTACCACATTATAGAACACCACTAGATGATGCTACCTACCTACCACATGATAGAACACCACTAGTTGATGCTACCTACCAACATTCATGATAGAACACCACTAGTTGATGCTACCTACCTACCACATGATAGAACACCACTAGTTGATACTACCTACCACATGATAGAACACCACTAGTTGATGCTACCTACCACATGATAGAACACCACTAGTTGATGCTACCTACCTACCACATGATAGAACACGACTAGTTGATGCTACCTACCACATGATAGAACACCACTAGTTGATGCTACCTACCACATGATAGAACACCACTAGTTGATGCTACCTACCTACCACATGATAGAACACCACTAGTTGATGCTACCTACCACATGATAGAACACCACTAGTTGATGCTACCTACCTACCACATGATAGAACACCACTAGTTGATGCTACCTACCACATGATAGAACACCACTAGTTGATGCTACCTACCTACCACATGATAGAACACGACTAGTTGATGCTACCTACCACATGATAGAACACCACTAGTTGATGCTACCTACCACATGATAGAACACCGCTAGTTGATGCTACCTACCACATGATAGAACACCACTAGTTGATGCTACCTACCACATGATAGAACACCACTAGTTGATGCTACCTACCACATGATAGAACACCACTAGTTGATGCTACCTACCACATGATAGAACACCGCTAGTTGATGCTACCTACCACATGATATCTAACACCACTAGTTGATGCTACCTACAACATGATAGAACACCGCTAGTTGATGCTACCTACCACATGATAGAACACCACTAGTTGATGCTACCTACCTACCACATGATAGAACACCACTAGTTGATGCTACCTACCACATGATAGAACACCACTAGTTGATGCTACCTACCACATGATAGAACACCACTAGTTGATGCTACCTACCTACCACATGATAGAACACGACTAGTTGATACTACCTACCACATGATAGAACACCACTAGTTGATGCTACCTACCACATGATAGAACACCACTAGTTGATGCTACCTACCACATGATAGAACACCACTAGTTGATGCTACCTACCTACCACATGATAGAACACCACTAGTTGATGCTACCTACCACATGATAGAACACCACTAGTTGATGCTACCTACCTACCACATGATAGAACACCACTAGTTGATGCTACCTACCACATGATAGAACACCACTAGTTGATGCTACCTACCACATGATAGAACACCACTAGTTGATGCTACCTACCACATGATAGAACACCGCTAGTTGATGCTACCTACCACATGATAGAACACCGCTAGTTGATGCTACCTACCACATGATAGAACACCACTAGTTGATGCTACCTACCACATGATAGAACACCACTAGTTGATGCTACCTACCACATGATAGAACACCACTAGTTGATGCTACCTACCACATGATAGAACACCACTAGTTGATGCTACCTACCACATGATAGAACACCACTAGTTGATGCTACCTACCTACCACATGATAGAACACCACTAGTTGATGCTACCTACCAACATTCATGATAGAACACCACTAGTTGATGCTACCTACCTACCACATGATAGAACACCACTAGTTGATGCTACCTACCAACATTCATGATAGAACACCACTAGTTGATGCTACCTACCACATGATAGAACACCACAAGTTGATGCTACCTACCACATGATAGAACACCACTAGTTGATGCTACCTACCACATGATAGAACACCACTAGTTGATGCTACCTACCACATGATAGAACACCACTAGTTGATGCTACCTACCACATGATAGAACACCACTAGTTGATGCTACCTACCACATGATAGAACACCACTAGTTGATGCTACCTACCACATGATAGAACACCACTAGTTGATGCTACCTACCACATGATAGAACACCACTAGTTGATGCTACCTACCACATGATAGAACACCACTAGTTGATGCTACCTACCACAAGATAGAACACCGCTAGTTGATGCTACCTACCACATGATAGAACACCGCTAGTTAATGCTACATACCACATGATAGAACACCACTAGTTGATGCTACCTACCACATGATAGAACACCACTATTTGATACTACCTACCACATGATAGAACACCACTAGTTGATGCTACCTACCACATGATAGAACACCACTAGTTGATGCTACCTACCACATGATAGAACACCGCTAGTTGATGCTACCTACCACATGATAGAACACCACTAGTTGATGCTACCTACCACATGATAGAACACCACTAGTTGATGCTACCTACCACATGATAGAACACCGCTAGTTGATGCTACCTACCAACATTCATAATAGAACACCACTAGTTGATGCTACCTACCACATGATAGAACACCACTAGTTGATGCTACCTACCACATGATAGAACACCACTAGTTGATGCTACCTACCACGTGATAGAACACCGCTAGTTGATGCTACCTACCACATGATAGAACACCGCTAGTTGATGCTACCTACCACATGATAGAACACCGCTAGTTGATGCTACCTACCACATGATAGAACACCGCTAGTTGATGCCACCTACCACATGATAGAATACCACTAGTTGATGCTACCTACCACATGATAGAACACCACTAGTTGATGCTACCTACCACATGATAGAACACCACTAGTTGATGCTACCTACCACATGATAGAACACCACTAGTTGATACTACCTAACACATGATAGAACACCACTAGTTGATGCTACCTACCACATGATAGAACACCACAAGTTGATGCTACCTACCACATGATAGAACACCACTAGTTGATGCTACCTACCACATGATAGAACACCACTAGTTGATGCTACCTACCTACCACATGATAGAACACCACTAGTTGATGCTACCTACCTACCACATTATAGAACACCACTAGATGATGCTACCTACCTACCACATGATAGAACACCACTAGTTGATGCTACCTACCAACATTCATGATAGAACACCACTAGTTGATGCTACCTACCTACCACATGATAGAACACCACTAGTTGATACTACCTACCACATGATAGAACACCACTAGTTGATGCTACCTACCACATGATAGAACACCACTAGTTGATGCTACCTACCTACCACATGATAGAACACGACTAGTTGATGCTACCTACCACATGATAGAACACCACTAGTTGATGCTACCTACCACATGATAGAACACCACTAGTTGATGCTACCTACCTACCACATGATAGAACACCACTAGTTGATGCTACCTACCACATGATAGAACACCACTAGTTGATGCTACCTACCTACCACATGATAGAACACCACTAGTTGATGCTACCTACCACATGATAGAACACCACTAGTTGATGCTACCTACCACATGATAGAACACCACTAGTTGATGCTACCTACCACATGATAGAACACCGCTAGTTGATGCTACCTACCACATGATAGAACACCGCTAGTTGATGCTACCTACCACATGATAGAACACCACTAGTTGATGCTACCTACCACATGATAGAACACCACTAGTTGATGCTACCTACCACATGATAGAACACCACTAGTTGATGCTACCTACCACATGATAGAACACCACTAGTTGATGCTACCTACCACATGATAGAACACCACTAGTTGATGCTACCTACCTACCACATGATAGAACACCACTAGTTGATGCTACCTACCAACATTCATGATAGAACACCACTAGTTGATGCTACCTACCTACCACATGATAGAACACCACTAGTTGATGCTACCTACCAACATTCATGATAGAACACCACTAGTTGATGCTACCTACCACATGATAGAACACCACAAGTTGATGCTACCTACCACATGATAGAACACCACTAGTTGATGCTACCTACCACATGATAGAACACCACTAGTTGATGCTACCTACCACATGATAGAACACCACTAGTTGATGCTACCTACCACATGATAGAACACCACTAGTTGATGCTACCTACCACATGATAGAACACCACTAGTTGATGCTACCTACCACATGATAGAACACCACTAGTTGATGCTACCTACCACATGATAGAACACCACTAGTTGATGCTACCTACCACATGATAGAACACCACTAGTTGATGCTACCTACCACAAGATAGAACACCGCTAGTTGATGCTACCTACCACATGATAGAACACCGCTAGTTAATGCTACATACCACATGATAGAACACCACTAGTTGATGCTACCTACCACATGATAGAACACCACTATTTGATACTACCTACCACATGATAGAACACCACTAGTTGATGCTACCTACCACATGATAGAACACCACTAGTTGATGCTACCTACCACATGATAGAACACCGCTAGTTGATGCTACCTACCACATGATAGAACACCACTAGTTGATGCTACCTACCACATGATAGAACACCACTAGTTGATGCTACCTACCACATGATAGAACACCGCTAGTTGATGCTACCTACCAACATTCATAATAGAACACCACTAGTTGATGCTACCTACCACATGATAGAACACCACTAGTTGATGCTACCTACCACATGATAGAACACCACTAGTTGATGCTACCTACCACGTGATAGAACACCGCTAGTTGATGCTACCTACCACATGATAGAACACCGCTAGTTGATGCTACCTACCACATGATAGAACACCGCTAGTTGATGCTACCTACCACATGATAGAACACCGCTAGTTGATGCCACCTACCACATGATAGAATACCACTAGTTGATGCTACCTACCACATGATAGAACACCACTAGTTGATGCTACCTACCACATGATAGAACACCACTAGTTGATGCTACCTACCACATGATAGAACACCACTAGTTGATACTACCTAACACATGATAGAACACCACTAGTTGATGCTACCTACCACATGATAGAACACCACAAGTTGATGCTACCTACCACATGATAGAACACCACTAGTTGATGCTACCTACCACATGATAGAACACCACTAGTTGATGCTACCTACCTACCACATGATAGAACACCACTAGTTGATGCTACCTACCTACCACATTATAGAACACCACTAGATGATGCTACCTACCTACCACATGATAGAACACCACTAGTTGATGCTACCTACCAACATTCATGATAGAACACCACTAGTTGATGCTACCTACCTACCACATGATAGAACACCACTAGTTGATACTACCTACCACATGATAGAACACCACTAGTTGATACTACCTACCACATGATAGAACACCACTAGTTGATGCTACCTACCACATGATAGAACACCACTAGTTGATGCTACCTACCACATGATAGAACACCACTAGTTGATGCTACCTACCACATGATAGAACACCACTAGTTGATGCTACCTACCAACATTCATGATAGAACACCACTAGTTGATGCTACCTACCACATGATAGAACACCACAAGTTGATGCTACCTACCACATGATAGAACACCACTAGTTGATGCTACCTACCACATGATAGAACACCACTAGTTGATGCTACCTACCACATGATAGAACACCACTAGTTGATGCTACCTACCACATGATAGAACACCACTAGTTGATGCTACCTACCACATGATAGAACACCACTAGTTGATGCTACCTACCACATGATAGAACACCACTAGTTGATGCTACCTACCACATGATAGAACACCACTAGTTGATGCTACCTACCACATGATAGAACACCACTAGTTGATGCTACCTACCTACCACATGATAGAACACGACTAGTTGATACTACCTACCACATGATAGAACACCACTAGTTGATGCTACCTACCACATGATAGAACACCGCTAGTTGATGCCACCTACCACATGATAGAACACCACTAGTTGATGCTACCTACCACATGATAGAACACCACTAGTTGATGCTACCTACCACATGATAGAACACCACTAGTTGATGCTACCTACCACATGATAGAACACCACTAGTTGATACTACCTACCACATGATAGAACACCACTAGTTGATGCTACCTACCACATTATAGAACACCACTAGTTGATGCTACCTACCTACCACATGATAGAACACCACTAGTTGATGCTACCTACCAACATTCATGATAGAACACCACTAGTTGATGCTACCTACCTACCACATGATAGAACACCACTAGTTGATACTACCTACCACATGATAGAACACCACTAGTTGATACTACCTACCACATGATAGAACACCACTAGTTGATGCTACCTACCACATGATAGAACACCACTAGTTGATGCTACCTACCACATGATAGAACACCACTAGTTGATGCTACCTACCACATGATAGAACACCACTAGTTGATGCTACCTACCACATTCATGATAGAACACCACTAGTTGATGCTACCTACCACATGATAGAACACCACAAGTTGATGCTACCTACCACATGATAGAACACCACTAGTTGATGCTACCTACCACATGATAGAACACCACTAGTTGATGCTACCTACCACATGATAGAACACCACTAGTTGATGCTACCTACCACATGATAGAACACCACTAGTTGATGCTACCTACCACATGATAGAACACCACTAGTTGATGCTACCTACCACATGATAGAACACCACTAGTTGATGCTACCTACCACATGATAGAACACCACTAGTTGATGCTACCTACCACATGATAGAACACCACTAGTTGATGCTACCTACCACATGATAGAACACCACTAGTTGATACTACCTACCACATGATAGAACACCACTAGTTGATGCTACCTACCTACCACATGATAGAACACCACTAGTTGATGCTACCTACCACATTCATGATAGAACACCACTAGTTGATGCTACCTACCACATGATAGAACACCACTAGTTGATGCTACCTACCACGTGATAGAACACCGCTAGTTGATGCTACCTACCACATGATAGAACACCGCTAGTTGATGCTACCTACCACATGATAGAACACCGCTAGTTGATGCTACCTACCACATGATAGAACACCGCTAGTTGATGCCACCTACCACATGATAGAACACCACTAGTTGATGCTACCTACCACATGATAGAACACCACTAGTTGATGCTACCTACCACATGATAGAACACCACTAGTTGATGCTACCTACCACATGATAGAACACCACTAGTTGATACTACCTACCACATGATAGAACACCACTAGTTGATGCTACCTACCACATTATAGAACACCACTAGTTGATGCTACCTACCTACCACATGATAGAACACCACTAGTTGATGCTACCTACCAACATTCATGATAGAACACCACTAGTTGATGCTACCTACCTACCACATGATAGAACACCACTAGTTGATACTACCTACCACATGATAGAACAACACTAGTTGATACTACCTACCTACCACATGATAGAACACCACTAGTTGATGTTACCTACCACATGATAGAACACCACTAGTTGATGCTACCTACCACATGATAGAACACCACTAGTTGATGCTACCTACCACATGATAGAACACCACTAGTTGATGCTACCTACCACATGATAGAACACCGCTAGTTGATACTACCTACCACATGATAGAACACCACTAGTTGATACTACCTACCACATGATAGAACACCACTAGTTGATACTACCTACCACATGATAGAACACCACTAGTTGATGCTACCTACCTACCACATGATAGAACACCACTAGTTGATGCTACCTACCACATGATAGAACACCACTAGTTGATGCTACCTACCACATGATAGAACACCACTAGTTGATGCTACCTACCAACATTCACGATAGAACACCACTAGTTGATGCTACCTACCACATGATAGAACACCACAAGTTGATGCTACCTACCACATGATAGAACACCACTAGTTGATGCTACCTACCACATGATAGAACACCACTAGTTGATGCTTCCTACCACATGATAGAACACCACTAGTTGATGCTACCTACCACATGATAGAACACCACTAGTTGATGCTACCTACCACATGATAGAACACCACTAGTTGATGCTACCTACCACATGATAGAACACCACTAGTTGATGCTACTACCACATGATAGAACACCACTAGTTGATGCTACCTACCACAAGATAGAACACCACTAGTTGATGCTACCTACCACAAGATAGAACACCACTAGTTGATGCTACCTACCACATGATAGAACACCACTAGTTGATGCTACCTACCACATAATAGAACACCACTAGTTGATGCTACCTACCACATGATAGAACACCACTAGTTGATGCTACCTACCACATGATAGAACACCACTAGTTGATGCTACCTACCTACCACATGATAGAACACCACTAGTTGATGCTACCTACCTACCACATGATAGAACAACACTAGTTGATGCTACCTACCACATGATAGAACACCACTAGTTGATGCTACCTACCACATGATAGAACACCACTAGTTGATGCTACCTACCAACATTCATGACAGAACACCACTAGTTGATGCTACCTACCTACCACAAGATAGAACACCACTAGTTGATGTTACCTACCTACCACATGATAGAACACCACTAGTTGATGCTACCTACCACATGATAGAACACCACTAGTTGATGCTACCTACCACATGATAGAACACCACTAGTTGATGCTACCTACCACATGATAGAACACCACTAGTTGATGCTACCTACCACATGATAGAACACCACTAGTTGATGCTACCTACCACATGATTGAACACCACTAGTTGATGCTACCTACCACAAGATAGAACACCACTAGTTGATGCTACCTACCACAAGATAGAACACCACTAGTTGATGCTACCTACCACATGATAGAACACCACTAGTTGATGCTACCTACCACATAATAGAACACCACTAGTTGATGCTACCTACCACATGATAGAACACCACTAGTTGATGCTACCTACCACAAGATAGAACACCACTAGTTGATGCTACCTACCACAAGAAAGAACACCGCTAGTTGATGCTACCTACCACATGATAGAACACCGCTAGTTAATGCTACATACCACATGATAGAACACCACTAGTTGATGCTACCTACCACATGATAGAACACCACTAGTTGATACAACCTACCACATGATAGAACACCACTAGTTGATGCTACCTACCACATGATAGAACACCACTAGTTGATGCTACCTACCACATGATAGAACACCGCTAGTTGATGCTACCTACCACATGATAGAACACCACTAGTTGATGCTACCTACCACATGATAGAACACCACTAGTTGATGCTACCTACCACATGATAGAACACCGCTAGTTGATGCTACCTACCAACATTCATAATAGAACACCACTAGTTGATGCTACCTACCACATGATAGAACACCACTAGTTGATGCTACCTACCACATGATAGAACACCACTAGTTGATGCTACATACCACGTGATAGAACACCGCTAGTTGATGCTACCTACCACATGATAGAACACCGCTAGTTGATGCTACCTACCACATGATAGAACACCGCTAGTTGATGCTACCTACCACATGATAGAACACCACTAGTTGATGCTACCTACCACATGATAGAATACCACTAGTTGATGCTACCTACCACATGATAGAACACCACTAGTTGATGCTACCTACCACATGATAGAACACCACTAGTTGATGCTACCTACCACATGATAGAACACCACTAGTTGATACTACCTACCACATGATAGAACACCACTAGTTGATGCTACCTACCACATGATAGAACACCACTAGTTGATGCTACCTACCACATGATAGAACACCACTAGTTGATGCCACCTACCTACCACATGATAGAACACCACTAGTTGATGCTACCTACCACATGATAGAACACCACTAGTTGATGCTACCTACCACATGATAGAACACCACTAGTTGATGCTACCTACCTACCACATGATAGAACACCACTAGTTGATGCTACCTACCACATGATAGAACACCACTAGTTGATGCTACCTACCTACCACATGATAGAACACCACTAGTTGATGCTACCTACCACATGATAGAACACCACTAGTTGATGCTACCTACCAACATTCATGATAGAACACCACTAGTTGATGCTACCTACCTACCACATGATAGAACACCACTAGTTGATACTACCTACCACATGATAGAACACCACTAGTTGATACTACCTACCACATGATAGAACACCACTAGTTGATGCTACCTACCACATGATAGAACACCACTAGTTGATGCTACCTACCACATGATAGAACACCACTAGTTGATGCTACCTACCACATGATAGAACACCACTAGTTGATGCTACCTACCAACATTCATGATAGAACACCACTAGTTGATGCTACCTACCACATGATAGAACACCACAAGTTGATGCTACCTACCACATGATAGAACACCACTAGTTGATGCTACCTACCACATGATAGAACACCACTAGTTGATGCTACCTACCACATGATAGAACACCACTAGTTGATGCTACCTACCACATGATAGAACACCACTAGTTGATGCTACCTACCACATGATAGAACACCACTAGTTGATGCTACCTACCACATGATAGAACACCACTAGTTGATGCTACCTACCACATGATAGAACACCACTAGTTGATGCTACCTACCACATGATAGAACACCACTAGTTGATGCTACCTACCTACCACATGATAGAACACGACTAGTTGATACTACCTACCACATGATAGAACACCACTAGTTGATGCTACCTACCACATGATAGAACACCGCTAGTTGATGCCACCTACCACATGATAGAACACCACTAGTTGATGCTACCTACCACATGATAGAACACCACTAGTTGATGCTACCTACCACATGATAGAACACCACTAGTTGATGCTACCTACCACATGATAGAACACCACTAGTTGATACTACCTACCACATGATAGAACACCACTAGTTGATGCTACCTACCACATTATAGAACACCACTAGTTGATGCTACCTACCTACCACATGATAGAACACCACTAGTTGATGCTACCTACCAACATTCATGATAGAACACCACTAGTTGATGCTACCTACCTACCACATGATAGAACACCACTAGTTGATACTACCTACCACATGATAGAACACCACTAGTTGATACTACCTACCACATGATAGAACACCACTAGTTGATGCTACCTACCACATGATAGAACACCACTAGTTGATGCTACCTACCACATGATAGAACACCACTAGTTGATGCTACCTACCACATGATAGAACACCACTAGTTGATGCTACCTACCAACATTCATGATAGAACACCACTAGTTGATGCTACCTACCACATGATAGAACACCACAAGTTGATGCTACCTACCACATGATAGAACACCACTAGTTGATGCTACCTACCACATGATAGAACACCACTAGTTGATGCTACCTACCACATGATAGAACACCACTAGTTGATGCTACCTACCACATGATAGAACACCACTAGTTGATGCTACCTACCACATGATAGAACACCAGTAGTTGATGCTACCTACCACATGATAGAACACCACTAGTTGATGCTACCTACCACATGATAGAACACCACTAGTTGATGCTACCTACCACATGATAGAACACCACTAGTTGATGCTACCTACCACATGATAGAACACCACTAGTTGATACTACCTACCACATGATAGAACACCACTAGTTGATGCTACCTACCTACCACATGATAGAACACCACTAGTTGATGCTACCTACCAACATTCATGATAGAACACCACTAGTTGATGCTACCTACCACATGATAGAACACCACTAGTTGATGCTACCTACCACGTGATAGAACACCGCTAGTTGATGCTACCTACCACATGAAAGAACACCGCTAGTTGATGCTACCTACCACATGATAGAACACCGCTAGTTGATGCTACCTACCACATGATAGAACACCGCTAGTTGATGCCACCTACCACATGATAGAACACCACTAGTTGATGCTACCTACCACATGATAGAACACCACTAGTTGATGCTACCTACCACATGATAGAACACCACTAGTTGATGCTACCTACCACATGATAGAACACCACTAGTTGATACTACCTACCACATGATAGAACACCACTAGTTGATGCTACCTACCACATTATAGAACACCACTAGTTGATGCTACCTACCTACCACATGATAGAACACCACTAGTTGATGCTACCTACCACATTATAGAACACCACTAGTTGATGCTACCTACCTACCACATGATAGAACACCACTAGTTGATGCTACCTACCACATGATAGAACACCACTAGTTGATACTACCTACCACATGATAGAACACCACTAGTTGATGCTACCTACCACATTATAGAACACCACTAGTTGATGCTACCTACCTACCACATGATAGAACACCACTAGTTGATACTACCTACCACATGATAGAACACCACTAGTTGATGCTACCTACCTACCACATGATAGAACACCACTAGTTGATGCTACCTACCTACCACATGATAGAACACCACTAGTTGATGCTACCTACCACATGATAGAACACCACTAGTTGATGCTACCTACCACATGATAGAACACCACTAGTTGATGCTACCTACCACATGAAAGAACACCACTAGTTGATGCTACCTACCTACCACATGATAGAACACCACTAGTTGATACTACCTACCACATGATAGAACACCACTAGTTGATACTACCTACCACATGATAGAACACCACTAGTTGATGCTACCTACCACATGATAGAACACCACTAGTTGATGCTACCTACCACATGATAGAACACCGCTAGTTGATGCTACCTACCAACATTCATAATAGAACACCACTAGTTGATGCTACCTACCACATGATAGAACACCACTAGTTGATGCTACCTACCACATGATAGAACACCACTAGTTGATGCTACCTACCACATGATAGAACACCACTAGTTGATACAACCTACCACATGATAGAACACCACTAGTTGATGCTACCTACCACGTGATAGAACACCGCTAGTTGATGCTACCTACCACATGATAGAACACCACTAGTTGATGCTACCTACCACATTATAGAACACCACTAGTTGATGCTACCTACCTACCACATGATAGAACACCACTAGTTGATGCTACCTACCAACATTCATGATAGAACACCACTAGTTGATGCTACCTACCTACCACATAATAGAACACCACTAGTTGATACTACCTACCACATGATAGAACACCACTAGTTGATACTACCTACCACATGATAGAACACCACTAGTTGATGCTACCTACCACATGATAGAACACCACTAGTTGATGCTACCTACCACATGATAGAACACCACTAGTTGATGCTACCTACCACATGATAGAACACCACTAGTTGATGCTACCTACCATTATTCATGATAGAACACCACTAGTTGATGCTACCTACCACATGATAGAACACCACAAGTTGATGCTACCTACCACATGATAGAACACCACTAGTTGATGCTACCTACCACATGATAGAACACCACTAGTTGATGCTACCTACCACATGATAGAACACCACTAGTTGATGCTACCTACCACATGATAGAACACCACTAGTTGATGCTACCTACCACATGATAGAACACCACTAGTTGATGCTACCTACCACATGATAGAACACCACTAGTTGATGCTACCTACCACATGATAGAACACCACTAGTTGATGCTACCTACCACATGATAGAACACCACTAGTTGATGCTATCTACCTACCACATGATAGAACACGACTAGTTGATACTACCTACCACATGATAGAACACCACTAGTTGATGCTACCTACCACATGATAGAACACCGCTAGTTGATGCCACCTACCACATGATAGAACACCACTAGTTGATGCTACCTACCACATGATAGAACACCACTAGTTGATGCTACCTACCACATGATAGAACACCACTAGTTGATGCTACCTACCACATGATAGAACACCACTAGTTGATACTACCTACCACATGATAGAACACCACTAGTTGATGCTACCTACCACATTATAGAACACCACTAGTTGATGCTACCTACCTACCACATGATAGAACACCACTAGTTGATGCTACCTACCAACATTCATGATAGAACACCACTAGTTGATGCTACCTACCTACCACATGATAGAACACCACTAGTTGATACTACCTACCACATGATAGAACACCACTAGTTGATACTACCTACCACATGATAGAACACCACTAGTTGATGCTACCTACCACATGATAGAACACCACTAGTTGATGCTACCTACCACATGATAGAACACCACTAGTTGATGCTACCTACCACATGATAGAACACCACTAGTTGATGCTACCTACCAACATTCATGATAGAACACCACTAGTTGATGCTACCTACCACATGATAGAACACCACAAGTTGATGCTACCTACCACATGATAGAACACCACTAGTTGATGCTACCTACCACATGATAGAACACCACTAGTTGATGCTACCTACCACATGATAGAACACCACTAGTTGATGCTACCTACCACATGATAGAACACCACTAGTTGATGCTACCTACCACATGATAGAACACCAGTAGTTGATGCTACCTACCACATGATAGAACACCACTAGTTGATGCTACCTACCACATGATAGAACACCACTAGTTGATGCTACCTACCACATGATAGAACACCACTAGTTGATGCTACCTACCACATGATAGAACACCACTAGTTGATACTACCTACCACATGATAGAACACCACTAGTTGATGCTACCTACCTACCACATGATAGAACACCACTAGTTGATGCTACCTACCAACATTCATGATAGAACACCACTAGTTGATGCTACCTACCACATGATAGAACACCACTAGTTGATGCTACCTACCACGTGATAGAACACCGCTAGTTGATGCTACCTACCACATGATAGAACACCGCTAGTTGATGCTACCTACCACATGAAAGAACACCGCTAGTTGATGCTACCTACCACATGATAGAACACCGCTAGTTGATGCCACCTACCACATGATAGAACACCACTAGTTGATGCTACCTACCACATGATAGAACACCACTAGTTGATGCTACCTACCACATGATAGAACACCACTAGTTGATGCTACCTACCACATGATAGAACACCACTAGTTGATACTACCTACCACATGATAGAACACCACTAGTTGATGCTACCTACCACATTATAGAACACCACTAGTTGATGCTACCTACCTACCACATGATAGAACACCACTAGTTGATACTACCTACCACATTATAGAACACCACTAGTTGATGCTACCTACCACATGATAGAACACCACTAGTTGATGCTACCTACCAACATTCATGATAGAACACCACTAGTTGATGCTACCTACCTACCACATGATAGAACACCACTAGTTGATACTACCTACCACATGATAGAACACCACTAGTTGATACTACCTACCACATGATAGAACACCACTAGTTGATGCTACCTACCACATGATAGAACACCACTAGTTGATGCTACCTACCACATGATAGAACACCACTAGTTGATGCTACCTACCACATGATAGAACACCACTAGTTGATGCTACCTACCAACATTCATGATAGAACACCACTAGTTGATGCTACCTACCACATGATAGAACACCACAAGTTGATGCTACCTACCACATGATAGAACACCACTAGTTGATGCTACCTACCACATGATAGAACACCACTAGTTGATGCTACCTACCACATGATAGAACACCACTAGTTGATGCTACCTACCACATGATAGAACACCACTAGTTGATGCTACCTACCACATGATAGAACACCACTAGTTGATGCTACCTACCACATGATAGAACACCACTAGTTGATGCTACCTACCACATGATAGAACACCACTAGTTGATGCTACCTACCACATGATAGAACACCACTAGTTGATGCTACCTACCACATGATAGAACACCACTAGTTGATACTACCTACCACATGATAGAACACCACTAGTTGATGCTACCTACCTACCACATGATAGAACACCACTAGTTGATGCTACCTACCAACATTCATGATAGAACACCACTAGTTGATGCTACCTACCACATGATAGAACACCACTAGTTGATGCTACCTACCACGTGATAGAACACCGCTAGTTGATGCTACCTACCACATGATAGAACACCGCTAGTTGATGCTACCTACCACATGATAGAACACCGCTAGTTGATGCTACCTACCACATGATAGAACACCGCTAGTTGATGCCACCTACCACATGATAGAACACCACTAGTTGATGCTACCTACCACATGATAGAACACCACTAGTTGATGCTACCTACCACATGATAGAACACCACTAGTTGATGCTACCTACCACATGATAGAACACCACTAGTTGATACTACCTACCACATGATAGAACACCACTAGTTGATGCTACCTACCACATTATAGAACACCACTAGTTGATGCTACCTACCTACCACATGATAGAACACCACTAGTTGATGCTACCTACCAACATTCATGATAGAACACCACTAGTTGATGCTACCTACCTACCACATGATAGAACACCACTAGTTGATACTACCTACCACATGATAGAACAACACTAGTTGATACTACCTACCTACCACATGATAGAACACCACTAGTTGATGTTACCTACCACATGATAGAACACCACTAGTTGATGCTACCTACCACATGATAGAACACCGCTAGTTGATGCTACCTACCAACATTCATAATAGAACACCACTAGTTGATGCTACCTACCACATGATAGAACACCACTAGTTGATGCTACCTACCACATGATAGAACACCACTAGTTGATGCTACCTACCACGTGATAGAACACCGCTAGTTGATGCTACCTACCACATGATAGAACACCGCTAGTTGATGCTACCTACCACATGATAGAACACCGCTAGTTGATGCTACCTACCACATGATAGAACACCGCTAGTTGATGCCACCTACCACATGATAGAATACCACTAGTTGATGCTACCTACCACATGATAGAACACCACTAGTTGATGCTACCTACCACATGATAGAACACCACTAGTTGATGCTACCTACCACATGATAGAACACCACTAGTTGATACTACCTAACACATGATAGAACACCACTAGTTGATGCTACCTACCACATGATAGAACACCACAAGTTGATGCTACCTACCACATGATAGAACACCACTAGTTGATGCTACCTACCACATGATAGAACACCACTAGTTGATGCTACCTACCTACCACATGATAGAACACCACTAGTTGATGCTACCTACCTACCACATTATAGAACACCACTAGATGATGCTACCTACCTACCACATGATAGAACACCACTAGTTGATGCTACCTACCAACATTCATGATAGAACACCACTAGTTGATGCTACCTACCTACCACATGATAGAACACCACTAGTTGATACTACCTACCACATGATAGAACACCACTAGTTGATACTACCTACCACATGATAGAACACCACTAGTTGATGCTACCTACCACATGATAGAACACCACTAGTTGATGCTACCTACCACATGATAGAACACCACTAGTTGATGCTACCTACCACATGATAGAACACCACTAGTTGATGCTACCTACCACATTCATGATAGAACACCACTAGTTGATGCTACCTACCACATGATAGAACACCACAAGTTGATGCTACCTACCACATGATAGAACACCACTAGTTGATGCTACCTACCACATGATAGAACACCACTAGTTGATGCTACCTACCACATGATAGAACACCACTAGTTGATGCTACCTACCACATGATAGAACACCACTAGTTGATGCTACCTACCACATGATAGAACACCACTAGTTGATGCTACCTACCACATGATAGAACACCACTAGTTGAATGCTACCTACCACATGATAGAACACCACTAGTTGATGCTACCTACCACATGATAGAACACCACTAGTTGATGCTACCTACCTACCACATGATAGAACACGACTAGTTGATACTACCTACCACATGATAGAACACCACTAGTTGATGCTACCTACCACATGATAGAACACCGCTAGTTGATGCCACCTACCACATGATAGAACACCACTAGTTGATGCTACCTACCACATGATAGAACACCACTAGTTGATGCTACCTACCACATGATAGAACACCACTAGTTGATGCTACCTACCACATGATAGAACACCACTAGTTGATACTACCTACCACATGATAGAACACCACTAGTTGATGCTACCTACCACATTATAGAACACCACTAGTTGATGCTACCTACCTACCACATGATAGAACACCACTAGTTGATGCTACCTACCAACATTCATGATAGAACACCACTAGTTGATGCTACCTACCTACCACATGATAGAACACCACTAGTTGATACTACCTACCACATGATAGAACACCACTAGTTGATACTACCTACCACATGATAGAACACCACTAGTTGATGCTACCTACCACATGATAGAACACCACTAGTTGATGCTACCTACCACATGATAGAACACCACTAGTTGATGCTACCTACCACATGATAGAACACCACTAGTTGATGCTACCTACCAACATTCATGATAGAACACCACTAGTTGATGCTACCTACCACATGATAGAACACCACAAGTTGATGCTACCTACCACATGATAGAACACCACTAGTTGATGCTACCTACCACATGATAGAACACCACTAGTTGATGCTACCTACCACATGATAGAACACCACTAGTTGATGCTACCTACCACATGATAGAACACCACTAGTTGATGCTACCTACCACATGATAGAACACCACTAGTTGATGCTACCTACCACATGATAGAACACCACTAGTTGATGCTACCTACCACATGATAGAACACCACTAGTTGATGCTACCTACCACATGATAGAACACCACTAGTTGATGCTACCTACCACATGATAGAACACCACTAGTTGATACTACCTACCACATGATAGAACACCACTAGTTGATGCTACCTACCTACCACATGATAGAACACCACTAGTTGATGCTACCTACCAACATTCATGATAGAACACCACTAGTTGATGCTACCTACCACATGATAGAACACCACTAGTTGATGCTACCTACCACGTGATAGAACACCGCTAGTTGATGCTACCTACCACATGATAGAACACCGCTAGTTGATGCTACCTACCACATGATAGAACACCGCTAGTTGATGCTACCTACCACATGATAGAACACCGCTAGTTGATGCCACCTACCACATGATAGAACACCACTAGTTGATGCTACCTACCACTTGATAGAACACCACTAGTTGATGCTACCTACCACATGATAGAACACCACTAGTTGATGCTACCTACCACATGATAGAACACCACTAGTTGATACTACCTACCACATGATAGAACACCACTAGTTGATGCTACCTACCACATTATAGAACACCACTAGTTGATGCTACCTACCTACCACATGATAGAACACCACTAGTTGATGCTACCTACCAACATTCATGATAGAACACCACTAGTTGATGCTACCTACCTACCACATGATAGAACACCACTAGTTGATACTACCTACCACATGATAGAACAACACTAGTTGATACTACCTACCTACCACATGATAGAACACCACTAGTTGATGTTACCTACCACATGATAGAACACCACTAGTTGATGCTACCTACCACATGATAGAACACCACTAGTTGATGCTACCTACCACATGATAGAACACCACTAGTTGATGCTACCTACCACATGATAGAACACCGCTAGTTGATACTACCTACCACATGATAGAACACCACTAGTTGATACTACCTACCACATGATAGAACACCACTAGTTGATACTACCTACCACATGATAGAACACCACTAGTTGATGCTACCTACCACATGATAGAACACCACTAGTTGATGCTACCTACCACATGATAGAACACCACTAGTTGATGCTACCTACCACATGATAGAACACCACTAGTTGATGCTACCTACCAACATTCACGATAGAACACCACTAGTTGATGCTACCTACCACATGATAGAACACCACAAGTTGATGCTACCTACCACATGATAGAACACCACTAGTTGATGCTACCTACCACATGATAGAACACCACTAGTTGATGCTTCCTACCACATGATAGAACACCACTAGTTGATGCTACCTACCACATGATAGAACACCACTAGTTGATGCTACCTACCACATGATAGAACACCACTAGTTGATGCTACCTACCACATGATAGAACACCACTAGTTGATGCTACCTACCACATGATAGAACACCACTAGTTGATGCTACCTACCACAAGATAGAACACCACTAGTTGATGCTACCTACCACAAGATAGAACACCACTAGTTGATGCTACCTACCACATGATAGAACACCACTAGTTGATGCTACCTACCACATAATAGAACACCACTAGTTGATGCTACCTACCACATGATAGAACACCACTAGTTGATGCTACCTACCACATGATAGAACACCACTAGTTGATGCTACCTACCACATGATAGAACACCACTAGTTGATGCTACCTACCCACCACATGATAGAACACCACTAGTTGATGCTACCTACCTACCACATGATAGAACACCACTAGTTGATGCTACCTACCTACCACATGATAGAACAACACTAGTTGATGCTACCTACCACATGATAGAACACCACTAGTTGATGCTACCTACCACATGATAGAACACCACTAGTTGATGCTACCTACCAACATTCATGACAGAACACCACTAGTTGATGCTACCTACCTACCACAAGATAGAACACCACTAGTTGATGTTACCTACCTACCACATGATAGAACACCACTAGTTGATGCTACCTACCACATGATAGAACACCACTAGTTGATGCTACCTACCACATGATAGAACACCACTAGTTGATGCTACCTACCACATGATAGAACACCACTAGTTGATGCTACCTACCACATGATAGAACACCACTAGTTGATGCTACCTACCACATGATTGAACACCACTAGTTGATGCTACCTACCACAAGATAGAACACCACTAGTTGATGCTACCTACCACAAGATAGAACACCACTAGTTGATGCTACCTTACCACATGATAGAACACCACTAGTTGATGCTACCTACCACATAATAGAACACCACTAGTTGATGCTACCTACCACATGATAGAACACCACTAGTTGATGCTACCGTACCACAAGATAGAACACCACTAGTTGATGCTACCTACCACAAGAAAGAACACCGCTAGTTGATGCTACCTACCACATGATAGAACACCGCTAGTTAATGCTACATACCACATGATAGAACACCACTAGTTGATGCTACCTACCACATGATAGAACACCACTAGTTGATACAACCTACCACATGATAGAACACCACTAGTTGATGCTACCTACCACATGATAGAACACCACTAGTTGATGCTACCTACCACATGATAGAACACCGCTAGTTGATGCTACCTACCACATGATAGAACACCACTTAGTTGATGCTACCTACCACATGATAGAACACCACTAGTTGATGCTACCTACCACATGATAGAACACCGCTAGTTGATGCTACCTACCAACATTCATAATAGAACACCACTAGTTGATGCTACCTACCACATGATAGAACACCACTAGTTGATGCTACCTACCACATGATAGAACACCACTAGTTGATGCTACATACCACGTGATAGAACACCGCTAGTTGATGCTACCTACCACATGATAGAACACCGCTAGTTGATGCTACCTACCACATGATAGAACACCGCTAGTTGATGCTACCTACCACATGATAGAACACCACTAGTTGATGCTACCTACCACATGATAGAATACCACTAGTTGATGCTACCTACCACATGATAGAACACCACTAGTTGATGCTACCTACCACATGATAGAACACCACTAGTTGATGCTACCTACCACATGATAGAACACCACTAGTTGATACTACCTACCACATGATAGAACACCACTAGTTGATGCTACCTACCACATGATAGAACACCACTAGTTGATGCTACCTACCACATGATAGAACACCACTAGTTGATGCCACCTACCTACCACATGATAGAACACCACTAGTTGATGCTACCTACCACATGATAGAACACCACTAGTTGATGCTACCTACCACATGATAGAACACCACTAGTTGATGCTACCTACCTACCACATGATAGAACACCACTAGTTGATGCTACCTACCACATGATAGAACACCACTAGTTGATGCTACCTACCTACCACATGATAGAACACCACTAGTTGATGCTACCTACCACATGATAGAACACCACTAGTTGATGCTACCTACCAACATTCATGATAGAACACCACTAGTTGATGCTACCTACCTACCACATGATAGAACACCACTAGTTGATACTACCTACCACATGATAGAACACCACTAGTTGATACTACCTACCACATGATAGAACACCACTAGTTGATGCTACCTACCACATGATAGAACACCACTAGTTGATGCTACCTACCACATGATAGAACACCACTAGTTGATGCTACCTACCACATGATAGAACACCACTAGTTGATGCTACCTACCAACATTCATGATAGAACACCACTAGTTGATGCTACCTACCACATGATAGAACACCACAAGTTGATGCTACCTACCACATGATAGAACACCACTAGTTGATGCTACCTACCACATGATAGAACACCACTAGTTGATGCTACCTACCACATGATAGAACACCACTAGTTGATGCTACCTACCAACATGATAGAACACCACTAGTTGATGCTACCTACCACATGATAGAACACCACTAGTTGATGCTACCTACCACATGATAGAACACCACTAGTTGATGCTACCTACCACATGATAGAACACCACTAGTTGATGCTACCTACCACATGATAGAACACCACTAGTTGATGCTACCTACCTACCACATGATAGAACACGACTAGTTGATACTACCTACCACATGATAGAACACCACTAGTTGATGCTACCTACCACATGATAGAACACCGCTAGTTGATGCCACCTACCACATGATAGAACACCACTAGTTGATGCTACCTACCACATGATAGAACACCACTAGTTGATGCTACCTACCACATGATAGAACACCACTAGTTGATGCTACCTACCACATGATAGAACACCACTAGTTGATACTACCTACCACATGATAGAACACCACTAGTTGATGCTACCTACCACATTATAGAACACCACTAGTTGATGCTACCTACCTACCACATGATAGAACACCACTAGTTGATGCTACCTACCAACATTCATGATAGAACACCACTAGTTGATGCTACCTACCTACCACATGATAGAACACCACTAGTTGATACTACCTACCACATGATAGAACACCACTAGTTGATACTACCTACCACAT
>CAVMCB010000128.1:0-24437 GCA_963678985.1 Spisula subtruncata | reverse complement strand
TGATATGCTGAGAGAACGAGCAAATGTGACCCCATAAGACCGGGTACTGGTGTTTAGCACATTAATATACCTACAAGATGAGACCAGTCACATGCTGAATTATCTTCAGAACTCGAGATATCCGATAACGACCACAATAATATGATAGCGAAAAAGGGCCGTTTTTGACTGTTATATCGAGATATGCTGAGAGAACGAGCAAATGTGACCCCATAAGACCGGGGTACTGGTGTTTAGCACATTAATATACCTACAAGATGAGACCAGTCACATGGCTGAATTATCTTCAGAACTCGGAGATATCCGATAACGACCACAATAATATGATAGCGAAAAAGGCCGTTTTTGACTGTTATATCGAGATATGCTGAGAGAACGAGCAAATGTGACCCATAAGACCGGGTACTGGTGTTTAGCACATTAATATACCTACAAGATGAGACCAGTCACATGGCTGAATTATCTTCAGAACTGAGATATCCGATAACGACCACAATAATATGATAGCGAAAAAGGCCGTTTTTTGACTGTTATATCGAGATATGCTGAGAGAACGAGCAAATGTGACCCCATAAGACCGGGTACTGGTGTTTAGCACATTAATATACCTACAAGATGAGACCAGTCACATGGCTGAATTATCTTCAGAACTCGAGATATCCGATAACGACCACAATAATATGATAGCGAAAAAGGCCGTTTTTGACTGTTATATCGAGATATGCTGAGAGAACGAGCAAATGTGACCCCATAAGACCGGGTACTGGTGTTTAGCACATTAATATACCTACAAGATGAGACCAGTCACATGGCTGAATTATCTTCAGAACTCGAGATATCCGATAACGACCACAATAATATGATAGCGAAAAAGGCCGTTTTTGACTGTTATATCGAGATATGCTGAGAGAACGAGCAAATGTGACCCCATAAGACCGGGTACTGGTGTTTAGCACATTAATATACCTACAAGATGAGACCAGTCACATGGCTGAATTATCTTCAGAACTCGAGATATCCGATAACGACCACAATAATATGATAGCGAAAAAGGCCGTTTTTGACTGTTATATCGAGATATGCTGAGAGAACGAGCAAATGTGACCCCATAAGACCGGGTACTGGTGTTTAGCACATTAATATACCTACAAGATGAGACCAGTCACATGGCTGAATTATCTTCAGAACTCGAGATATCCGATAACGACCACAATAATATGATAGCGAAAAAGGCCGTTTTTGACTGTTATATCGAGATATGCTGAGAGAACGAGCAAATGTGACCCCATAAGACCGGGTACTGGTGTTTAGCACATTAATATACCTACAAGATGAGACCAGTCACATGGCTGAATTATCTTCAGAACTCGAGATATCCGATAACGACCACAATAATATGATAGCGAAAAAGGCCGTTTTTGACTGTTATATCGAGATATGCTGAGAGAACGAGCACATGTGACCCCATAAGACCGGGTACTGGTGTTTAGCACATTAATATACCTACAAGATGAGACCAGTCACATGGCTGAATTATCTTCAGAACTCGAGATATCCGATAACGACCACAATAATATGATAGCGAAAAAGGCCGTTTTTGACTGTTATATCGAGATATGCTGAGAGAACGAGCAAATGTGACCCCATAAGACCGGGTACTGGTGTTTAGCACATTAATATACCTACAAGATGAGACCAGTCACATGGCTGAATTATCTTCAGAACTCGAGATATCCGATAACGACCACAATAATATGATAGCGAAAAAGGCCGTTTTTGACTGTTATATCGAGATATGCTGAGAGAACGAGCAAATGTGACCCCATAAGACCGGGTACTGGTGTTTAGCACATTAATATACCTACAAGATGAGACCAGTCACATGGCTGAATTATCTTCAGAACTCGAGATATCCGATAACGACCACAATAATATGATAGCGAAAAAGGCCGTTTTTGACTGTTATATCGAGATATGCTGAGAGAACGAGCAAATGTGACCCCATAAGACCGGGTACTGGTGTTTAGCACATTAATATACCTACAAGATGAGACCAGTCACATGGCTGAATTATCTTCAGAACTCGAGATATCCGATAACGACCACAATAATATGATAGCGAAAAAGGCCGTTTTTGACTGTTATATCGAGATATGCTGAGAGAACGAGCAAATGTGACCCCATAAGACCGGGTACTGGTGTTTAGCACATTAATATACCTACAAGATGAGACCAGTCACATGGCTGAATTATCTTCAGAACTCGAGATATCCGATAACGACCACAATAATATGATAGCGAAAAAGGCCGTTTTTGACTGTTATATCGAGATATGCTGAGAGAACGAGCAAATGTGACCCCATAAGACCGGGTACTGGTGTTTAGCACATTAATATACCTACAAGATGAGACCAGTCACATGGCTGAATTATCTTCAGAACTCGAGATATCCGATAACGACCACAATAATATGATAGCGAAAAAGGCCGTTTTTGACTGTTATATCGAGATATGCTGAGAGAACGAGCAAATGTGACCCCATAAGACCGGGTACTGGTGTTTAGCACATTAATATACCTACAAGATGAGACCAGTCACATGGCTGAATTATCTTCAGAACTTGAGATATCCGATAACGACCACAATAATATGATAGCGAAAAAGGCCGTTTTTGACTGTTATATCGAGATATGCTGAGAGAACGAGCAAATGTGACCCCATAAGACCGGGTACTGGTGTTTAGCACATTAATATACCTACAAGATGAGACCAGTCACATGGCTGAATTATCTTCAGAACTCGAGATATCCGATAACGACCACAATAATATGATAGCGAAAAAGGCCGTTTTTGACTGTTATATCGAGATATGCTGAGAGAACGAGCAAATGTGACCCCATAAGACCGGGTACTGGTGTTTAGCACATTAATATACCTACAAGATGAGACCAGTCACATGGCTGAATTATCTTCAGAACTCGAGATATCCGATAACGACCACAATAATATGATAGCGAAAAAGGCCGTTTTTGACTGTTATATCGATATATGCTGAGAGAACGAGCAAATGTGACCCCATAAGACCGGGTACTGGTGTTTAGCACATTAATATACCTACAAGATGAGACCAGTCACATGGCTGAATTATCTTCAGAACTTGAGATATCCGATAACGACCACAATAATATGATAGCGAAAAAGGCCGTTTTTGACTGTTATATCGAGATATGCTGAGAGAACGAGCAAATGTGACCCCATAAGACCGGGTACTGGTGTTTAGCACATTAATATACCTACAAGATGAGACCAGTCACATGGCTGAATTATCTTCAGAACTCGAGATATCCGATAACGACCACAATAATATGATAGCGAAAAAGGCCGTTTTTGACTGTTATATCGAGATATGCTGAGAGAACGAGCAAATGTGACCCCATAAGACCGGGTACTGGTGTTTAGCACATTAATATACCTACAAGATGAGACCAGTCACATGGCTGAATTATCTTCAGAACTCGAGATATCCGATAACGACCACAATAATATGATAGCGAAAAAGGCCGTTTTTGACTGTTATATCGAGATATGCTGAGAGAACGAGCAAATGTGACCCCATAAGACCGGGTACTGGTGTTTAGCACATTAATATACCTACAAGATGAGACCAGTCACATGGCTGAATTATCTTCAGAACTTGAGATATCCGATAACGACCACAATAATATGATAGCGAAAAAGGCCGTTTTTGACTGTTATATCGAGATATGCTGAGAGAACGAGCAAATGTGACCCCATAAGACCGGGTACTGGTGTTTAGCACATTAATATACCTACAAGATGAGACCAGTCACATGGCTGAATTATCTTCAGAACTCGAGATATCCGATAACGACCACAATAATATGATAGCGAAAAAGGCCGTTTTTGACTGTTATATCGAGATATGCTGAGAGAACGAGCAAATGTGACCCCATAAGACCGGGTACTGGTGTTTAGCACATTAATATACCTACAAGATGAGACCAGTCACATGGCTGAATTATCTTCAGAACTCGAGATATCCGATAACGACCACAATAATATGATAGCGAAAAAGGCCGTTTTTGACTGTTATATCGAGATATGCTGAGAGAACGAGCAAATGTGACCCCATAAGACCGGGTACTGGTGTTTAGCACATTAATATACCTACAAGATGAGACCAGTCACATGGCTGAATTATCTTCAGAACTTGAGATATCCGATAACGACCACAATAATATGATAGCGAAAAAGGCCGTTTTTGACTGTTATATCGAGATATGCTGAGAGAACGAGCAAATGTGACCCCATAAGACCGGGTACTGGTGTTTAGCACATTAATATACCTACAAGATGAGACCAGTCACATGGCTGAATTATCTTCAGAACTCGAGATATCCGATAACGACCACAATAATATGATAGCGAAAAAGGCCGTTTTTGACTGTTATATCGAGATATGCTGAGAGAACGAGCAAATGTGACCCCATAAGACCGGGTACTGGTGTTTAGCACATTAATATACCTACAAGATGAGACCAGTCACATGGCTGAATTATCTTCAGAACTCGAGATATCCGATAACGACCACAATAATATGATAGCGAAAAAGGCCGTTTTTGACTGTTATATCGAGATATGCTGAGAGAACGAGCAAATGTGACCCCATAAGACCGGGTACTGGTGTTTAGCACATTAATATACCTACAAGATGAGACCAGTCACATGGCTGAATTATCTTCAGAACTTGAGATATCCGATAACGACCACAATAATATGATAGCGAAAAAGGCCGTTTTTGACTGTTATATCGAGATATGCTGAGAGAACGAGCAAATGTGACCCCATAAGACCGGGTACTGGTGTTTAGCACATTAATATACCTACAAGATGAGACCAGTCACATGGCTGAATTATCTTCAGAACTCGAGATATCCGATAACGACCACAATAATATGATAGCGAAAAAGGCCGTTTTTGACTGTTATATCGAGATATGCTGAGAGAACGAGCAAATGTGACCCCATAAGACCGGGTACTGGTGTTTAGCACATTAATATACCTACAAGATGAGACCAGTCACATGGCTGAATTATCTTCAGAACTCGAGATATCCGATAACGACCACAATAATATGATAGCGAAAAAGGCCGTTTTTGACTGTTATATCGAGATATGCTGAGAGAACGAGCAAATGTGACCCCATAAGACCGGGTACTGGTGTTTAGCACATTAATATACCTACAAGATGAGACCAGTCACATGGCTGAATTATCTTCAGAACTCGAGATATCCGATAACGACCACAATAATATGATAGCGAAAAAGGCCGTTTTTGACTGTTATATCGAGATATGCTGAGAGAACGAGCAAATGTGACCCCATAAGACCGGGTACTGGTGTTTAGCACATTAATATACCTACAAGATGAGACCAGTCACATGGCTGAATTATCTTCAGAACTCGAGATATCCGATAACGACCACAATAATATGATAGCGAAAAAGGCCGTTTTTGACTGTTATATCGAGATATGCTGAGAGAACGAGCAAATGTGACCCCATAAGACCGGGTACTGGTGTTTAGCACATTAATATACCTACAAGATGAGACCAGTCACATGGCTGAATTATCTTCAGAACTCGAGATATCCGATAACGACCACAATAATATGATAGCGAAAAAGGCCGTTTTTGACTGTTATATCGATATATGCTGAGAGAACGAGCAAATGTGACCCCATAAGACCGGGTACTGGTGTTTAGCACATTAATATACCTACAAGATGAGACCAGTCACATGGCTGAATTATCTTCAGAACTTGAGATATCCGATAACGACCACAATAATATGATAGCGAAAAAGGCCGTTTTTGACTGTTATATCGAGATATGCTGAGAGAACGAGCAAATGTGACCCCATAAGACCGGGTACTGGTGTTTAGCACATTAATATACCTACAAGATGAGACCAGTCACATGGCTGAATTATCTTCAGAACTCGAGATATCCGATAACGACCACAATAATATGATAGCGAAAAAGGCCGTTTTTGACTGTTATATCGAGATATGCTGAGAGAACGAGCAAATGTGACCCCATAAGACCGGGTACTGGTGTTTAGCACATTAATATACCTACAAGATGAGACCAGTCACATGGCTGAATTATCTTCAGAACTCGAGATATCCGATAACGACCACAATAATATGATAGCGAAAAAGGCCGTTTTTGACTGTTATATCGATATATGCTGAGAGAACGAGCAAATGTGACCCCATAAGACCGGGTACTGGTGTTTAGCACATTAATATACCTACAAGATGAGACCAGTCACATGGCTGAATTATCTTCAGAACTTGAGATATCCGATAACGACCACAATAATATGATAGCGAAAAAGGCCGTTTTTGACTGTTATATCGAGATATGCTGAGAGAACGAGCAAATGTGACCCCATAAGACCGGGTACTGGTGTTTAGCACATTAATATACCTACAAGATGAGACCAGTCACATGGCTGAATTATCTTCAGAACTCGAGATATCCGATAACGACCACAATAATATGATAGCGAAAAAGGCCGTTTTTGACTGTTATATCGAGATATGCTGAGAGAACGAGCAAATGTGACCCCATAAGACCGGGTACTGGTGTTTAGCACATTAATATACCTACAAGATGAGACCAGTCACATGGCTGAATTATCTTCAGAACTCGAGATATCCGATAACGACCACAATAATATGATAGCGAAAAAGGCCGTTTTTGACTGTTATATCGAGATATGCTGAGAGAACGAGCAAATGTGACCCCATAAGACCGGGTACTGGTGTTTAGCACATTAATATACCTACAAGATGAGACCAGTCACATGGCTGAATTATCTTCAGAACTTGAGATATCCGATAACGACCACAATAATATGATAGCGAAAAAGGCCGTTTTTGACTGTTATATCGAGATATGCTGAGAGAACGAGCAAATGTGACCCCATAAGACCGGGTACTGGTGTTTAGCACATTAATATACCTACAAGATGAGACCAGTCACATGGCTGAATTATCTTCAGAACTCGAGATATCCGATAACGACCACAATAATATGATAGCGAAAAAGGCCGTTTTTGACTGTTATATCGAGATATGCTGAGAGAACGAGCAAATGTGACCCCATAAGACCGGGTACTGGTGTTTAGCACATTAATATACCTACAAGATGAGACCAGTCACATGGCTGAATTATCTTCAGAACTCGAGATATCCGATAACGACCACAATAATATGATAGCGAAAAAGGCCGTTTTTGACTGTTATATCGATATATGCTGAGAGAACGAGCAAATGTGACCCCATAAGACCGGGTACTGGTGTTTAGCACATTAATATACCTACAAGATGAGACCAGTCACATGGCTGAATTATCTTCAGAACTTCGAGATATCCGATAACGACCACAATAATATGATAGCGAAAAAGGCCGTTTTTGACTGTTATATCGAGATATGCTGAGAGAACGAGCAAATGTGACCCCATAAGACCGGGTACTGGTGTTTAGCACATTAATATACCTACAAGATGAGACCAGTCACATGGCTGAATTATCTTCAGAACTCGAGATATCCGATAACGACCACAATAATATGATAGCGAAAAAGGCCGTTTTTGACTGTTATATCGAGATATGCTGAGAGAACGAGCAAATGTGACCCCATAAGACCGGGTACTGGTGTTTAGCACATTAATATACCTACAAGATGAGACCAGTCACATGGCTGAATTATCTTCAGAACTCGAGATATCCGATAACGACCACAATAATATGATAGCGAAAAAGGCCGTTTTTGACTGTTATATCGAGATATGCTGAGAGAACGAGCACATGTGACCCCATAAGACCGGGTACTGGTGTTTAGCACATTAATATACCTACAAGATGAGACCAGTCACATGGCTGAATTATCTTCAGAACTCGAGATATCCGATAACGACCACAATTTTATAGCGAAAAAGGCCGTTTTTGACTGTTATATCGAGATATGCTGAGAGAACGAGCAAATGTGACCCCATAAGACCGGGTACTGGTGTTTAGCACATTAATATACCTACAAGATGAGACCAGTCACATGGCTGAATTATCTTCAGAACTCGAGATATCCGATAACGACCACAATAATATGATAGCGAAAAAGGCCGTTTTTGACTGTTATATCGAGATATGCTGAGAGAACGAGCAAATGTGACCCCATAAGACCGGGTACTGGTGTTTAGCACATTAATATACCTACAAGATGAGACCAGTCACATGGCTGAATTATCTTCAGAACTCGAGATATCCGATAACGACCACAATAATATGATAGCGAAAAAGGCCGTTTTTGACTGTTATATCGAGATATGCTGAGAGAACGAGCAAATGTGACCCCATAAGACCGGGCTACTGGTGTTTAGCACATTAATATACCTACAAGATGAGACCAGTCACATGGCTGAATTATCTTCAGAACTCGAGATATCCGATAACGACCACAATAATATGATAGCGAAAAAGGCCGTTTTTGACTGTTATATCGAGATATGCTGAGAGAACGAGCAAATGTGACCCCATAAGACCGGGTACTGGTGTTTAGCACATTAATATACCTACAAGATGAGACCAGTCACATGGCTGAATTATCTTCAGAACTCGAGATATCCGATAACGACCACAATAATATGATAGCGAAAAAGGCCGTTTTTGACTGTTATATCGAGATATGCTGAGAGAACGAGCAAATGTGACCCCATAAGACCGGGTACTGGTGTTTAGCACATTAATATACCTACAAGATGAGACCAGTCACATGGCTGAATTATCTTCAGAACTCGAGATATCCGATAACGACCACAATAATATGATAGCGAAAAAGGCCGTTTTTGACTGTTATATCGAGATATGCTGAGAGAACGAGCAAATGTGACCCCATAAGACCGGGTACTGGTGTTTAGCACATTAATATACCTACAAGATGAGACCAGTCACATGGCTGAATTATCTTCAGAACTTGAGATATCCGATAACGACCACAATAATATGATAGCGAAAAAGGCCGTTTTTGACTGTTATATCGAGATATGCTGAGAGAACGAGCAAATGTGACCCCATAAGACCGGGTACTGGTGTTTAGCACATTAATATACCTACAAGATGAGACCAGTCACATGGCTGAATTATCTTCAGAACTCGAGATATCCGATAACGACCACAATAATATGATAGCGAAAAAGGCCGTTTTTGACTGTTATATCGAGATATGCTGAGAGAACGAGCAAATGTGACCCCATAAGACCGGGTACTGGTGTTTAGCACATTAATATACCTACAAGATGAGACCAGTCACATGGCTGAATTATCTTCAGAACTTGAGATATCCGATAACGACCACAATAATATGATAGCGAAAAAGGCCGTTTTTGACTGTTATATCGAGATATGCTGAGAGAACGAGCAAATGTGACCCCATAAGACCGGGTACTGGTGTTTTAGCACATTAATATACCTACAAGATGAGACCAGTCACATGGCTGAATTATCTTCAGAACTCGAGATATCCGATAACGACCACAATAATATGATAGCGAAAAAGGCCGTTTTTGACTGTTATATCGAGATATGCTGAGAGAACGAGCAAATGTGACCCCATAAGACCGGGTACTGGTGTTTAGCACATTAATATACCTACAAGATGAGACCAGTCACATGGCTGAATTATCTTCAGAACTCGAGATATCCGATAACGACCACAATAATATGATAGCGAAAAAGGCCGTTTTTGACTGTTATATCGAGATATGCTGAGAGAACGAGCAAATGTGACCCCATAAGACCGGGTACTGGTGTTTAGCACATTAATATACCTACAAGATGAGACCAGTCACATGGCTGAATTATCTTCAGAACTTCGAGATATCCGATAACGACCACAATAATATGATAGCGAAAAAGGCCGTTTTTGACTGTTATATCGAGATATGCTGAGAGAACGAGCAAATGTGACCCCATAAGACCGGGTACTGGTGTTTAGCACATTAATATACCTACAAGATGAGACCAGTCACATGGCTGAATTATCTTCAGAACTCGAGATATCCGATAACGACCACAATAATATGATAGCGAAAAAGGCCGTTTTTGACTGTTATATCGAGATATGCTGAGAGAACGAGCAAATGTGACCCCATAAGACCGGGTACTGGTGTTTAGCACATTAATATACCTACAAGATGAGACCAGTCACATGGCTGAATTATCTTCAGAACTCGAGATATCCGATAACGACCACAATAATATGATAGCGAAAAAGGCCGTTTTTGACTGTTATATCGATATATGCTGAGAGAACGAGCAAATGTGACCCCATAAGACCGGGTACTGGTGTTTAGCACATTATATACCTACAAGATGAGACCAGTCACATGGCTGAATTATCTTCAGAACTTGAGATATCCGATAACGACCACAATAATATGATAGCGAAAAAGGCCGTTTTTGACTGTTATATCGAGATATGCTGAGAGAACGAGCAAATGTGACCCATAAGACCGGGTACTGGTGTTTAGCACATTAATATACTACAAGATGAGACCAGTCACATGGCTGAATTATCTTCAGAACTCGAGATATCCGATAACGACCACAATAATATGATAGCGAAAAAGGCCGTTTTTGACTGTTATATCGAGATATGCTGAGAGAACGAGCAAATGTGACCCCATAAGACCGGGTACTGGTGTTTAGCACATTAATATACCTACAAGATGAGACCAGTCACATGGCTGAATTATCTTCAGAACTCGAGATATCCGATAACGACCACAATAATATGATAGCGAAAAAGGCCGTTTTTGACTGTTATATCGATATATGCTGAGAGAACGAGCAAATGTGACCCCATAAGACCGGGTACTGGTGTTTAGCACATTAATATACCTACAAGATGAGACCAGTCACATGGCTGAATTATCTTCAGAACTTGAGATATCCGATAACGACCACAATAATATGATAGCGAAAAAGGCCGTTTTTGACTGTTATATCGAGATATGCTGAGAGAACGAGCAAATGTGACCCCATAAGACCGGGTACTGGTGTTTAGCACATTAATATACCTACAAGATGAGACCAGTCACATGGCTGAATTATCTTCAGAACTCGAGATATCCGATAACGACCACAATAATATGATAGCGAAAAAGGCCGTTTTTGACTGTTATATCGAGATATGCTGAGAGAACGAGCAAATGTGACCCCATAAGACCGGGGTACTGGTGTTTAGCACATTAATATACCTACAAGATGAGACCAGTCACATGGCTGAATTATCTTCAGAACTCGAGATATCCGATAACGACCACAATAATATGATAGCGAAAAAGGCCGTTTTTGACTGTTATATCGATATATGCTGAGAGAACGAGCAAATGTGACCCCATAAGACCGGGTACTGGTGTTTAGCACATTAATATACCTACAAGATGAGACCAGTCACATGGCTGAATTATCTTCAGAACTTGAGATATCCGATAACGACCACAATAATATGATAGCGAAAAAGGCCGTTTTTGACTGTTATATCGAGATATGCTGAGAGAACGAGCAAATGTGACCCCATAAGACCGGGTACTGGTGTTTAGCACATTAATATACCTACAAGATGAGACCAGTCACATGGCTGAATTATCTTCAGAACTCGAGATATCCGATAACGACCACAATAATATGATAGCGAAAAAGGCCGTTTTTGACTGTTATATCGAGATATGCTGAGAGAACGAGCAAATGTGACCCCATAAGACCGGGTACTGGTGTTTAGCACATTAATATACCTACAAGATGAGACCAGTCACATGGCTGAATTATCTTCAGAACTCGAGATATCCGATAACGACCACAATAATATGATAGCGAAAAAGGCCGTTTTTGACTGTTATATCGATATATGCTGAGAGAACGAGCAAATGTGACCCCATAAGACCGGGTACTGGTGTTTAGCACATTAATATACCTACAAGATGAGACCAGTCACATGGCTGAATTATCTTCAGAACTTGAGATATCCGATAACGACCACAATAATATGATAGCGAAAAAGGCCGTTTTTGACTGTTATATCGAGATATGCTGAGAGAACGAGCAAATGTGACCCCATAAGACCGGGTACTGGTGTTTAGCACATTAATATACCTACAAGATGAGACCAGTCACATGGCTGAATTATCTTCAGAACTTGAAATATCCTTCCGGGTGGAATCTTTTTCATGGTCTACCTCGAATGGGCTTTTTTGAATGTGCAATGCCTCTTTCTTATGAAATTGTGTTCAGTACTATTTTGATAGTGCTGGGTATTTTCACAGGGAATTGACACAAACTTATGTGTCAATCGCCTTTGAGTATTTGCTCTTTTTTTCTACTTGTCCCGAGGGAGGCAGCTTCTGTCCTTAGTTTCGTATGATTGTTAATAATACTTGTTCATTTCAATATGACTTTTGTTGTGATTTTTAGCTCCAAAATCGTTTATAGTGGAATGTTTCATTCATAAAATTTCAACTAAATGTCTTAATTTCTTAATATTTGACATTTTGACCGGGGCCAATTTTAGAGCTTACTTCGATTTCTTTCGTTTCAAATATTTGTCCTGAATTTTATTCGTCCGTGCAATTCGCACCCTTGAAATTCTTCATTAAATTCGTATTTAGTTTTTGTGGCTAATTTTTTCTATGCCAAGGCGGGGTGGATTATTGAAATGTTTGTTTGCTCCCGTCGAAATATCAATTGTGCAGTTGCTGGATTATCCGTTACTGTTTATCTGATGGCATATATGCTTTTCAGCGTTTAAGAACTACATACAATTAGTAATATGTTATGTTAGTCAATCCCTTTTTAGCTGCTGTTGCTGCTTGTCCAAATTGCTGGGTGTTAGCATTAGATCTTTTTCTGATGAAAACCCATTGGTTGATTGCTACATGTTGGGGTCAACCTTTGTAACATTTATGGTTGTATCATACATTGATGTGTGTGGTCATTATGGGTCTTCTTGACGTGAACTCCATGGTCTTTTGGTTAGAAACCACCAAATTGATTTGTTCTTTAGTTCAATGTAAAGTGACAATGGCCGACCCAAATTTCAACAAGTTTTCGTCTATGACCAGCTGGCAAACACATTTCATCTTAAAGAAGGATATTTGAGCTTTAAAAAATCATGTGTCTTCTAAGAAAACTTTTGCTTATCAATCATGGAGAACGTATTTTGCTATCGCGCGGGTTGATCCCAGACCGGTTAAACCCCACTCTTCTTTCAATTTCATGTTCAGGTCAGAATGTTAAAATATTCAAGAGTAAACACGTTCACTACATCACATACATGTACACAATGCCTTTAACTTCAAAACACACACGTCATTGCATACCACCATTTCCAGCAAATGAAATGTTTCTTTCAGCTTAAGTATTTAATGGTTGTTTACCTTAATGAGGTCACTTTGTAAAATTGGAATGTCGATAGGTTGACATAATATCTATGTGTTTCATCATGAAAATAACCTTTCTCAGTTTCATGTGGTCACCATTTGTTGGCTTAATAATTCAGGGTTGTTTTATAGAACGTCTTGTTCGGTCACTGGATTTACCGTTTTAGCATTTGGTTTTATTGGTCTTCGGGGTGCATAACCGGGTAACTTGGTCAAATTACCGAGAAACCTTGATTGGTCACAGGGTTTCGTAGTTTGGTATGTTTGTAGTGGTTGTGTCGTTGGAACGCTTTATTTAGGGACATCCTGGATCAGTAACTGTTCCAAGTCAACCAAATGTAGTAATGCCTTTTTCGTTCACTTGAGGTTCACGTTTTGGCTTGGCTTTTCGCTAAATTTTGGAGTTTTTGGAATGTTGTTGTTTTTTGTCACCAGGAAACGGTAACTGGGTCAAGTCACGGTGTCGTTTAGATCACTTTAGGTCACCGTTTTGGCAGATATTTATGAAATTTTATAGCGTTAGAAAGGGACGTATAGACGATTATCTGTCCAAAGTTCCAAACACACAGCTATTTTAAAACACCTCACTGAAAAACTAAAATCTGTCATTAATGTATTAAACCAGACAAACTCAAAACAAAATATACACCGTACATAATTAAATTCTCATAAAGAAAAGCTGTTCACTCCTGCGTGTGTGGCAGTAAAACATCACGGAAAAATAATCACTCAGTGAAAGGTTACGTGTAATAAAAAATGGTCACTAACTGCCACCCGGTGCACGTCAACGCTTGTTTCATGAAGTCGTTGACGTTGTGTATCAATGGTCGTCACTGTAGGGTAAACAATTAGAAAAGGCTGTGTAATATACATGTACACCATGACAGAGCAACAACGAAAAGTTGTAAACAATTTTTGAGCATCATATAAAGTCAGGAGAGACTGTTTAGGCCATGCATTTGACGGAATAGAGCAATGAATAGTTAAGTCATACATACTACACTAAAGATTCACGTTTGATTGCGACTATCAGTACAATACACCAAATGAAGTCAGTAATGATTCTGTCAGCGTTTTCAAAAATGCTTGCCTTGGAGTGTAATTCAGACTCCTGATACATCCAGAAATAACTATTCTTAAATGGTACAATGTACTAGTATTACGAAAGCCATTTAGGTCATAATCTGCTACGATAAAGTGTTTGCTACCCTACATTCCTTAGAATGGATTGGTTGTGTATCCCTATAAAGGGCATCCCAAGCAGTATTGGTTACTATATAATTTATAACGTCAGGAATTACTTTGACATACAGTATATTTGATATTATAAAAAATAGCTGTGCGAAGCATATAACACACAAATAAGAATACGTAAACTAAAAGAGTCCATGGAGCCGTTGATGTCTGGGAATAACTTTTTTTAACACATGCGAAGGGTGTCCTAGAATACGTAGACGTTTATGGCAAGCCAAATGTCCAATAATTTCGTAAATCCATGTTCACGGGCGTAAAACTAGGTTTTACGGTCGATAAACTAGGTTTTACGAACGTAAAACCAGGTTTTACGAATGTTAACCTATATTTTCGAGCGAAAACATAGGATAACGTCGTAAACCATAGTTCACGCTAGTAAACATAGGTTCACGTTCGTAAACATAGGTTCACGTTCGTAAACCTATGTTTACGGTCGAAAACATGGGTTGTATTTCGTAAACTATGGTTTACGAGCGTGAACCAGGGTTTACCAGCGTAAACATAGGTTAATGGTCGTAAACAAAGGATAACGACCGAAATCAGTAGTTAAATCGAGAAACCTAGTTTATCAAACGTAAAACTAAGATTTTCAAATAAACTATGAATTTCGGGCGTAAACATGGGTTTACGGACGTGAACCATGTTTACGCTCGTAAACCCATGTTCACGTTCGTAAACCCATGTTCACGGGCGTAAACCCATGTTTACGGTCGAAAACACAGGTTAATGTTCGTAAACTATGGTTAACGCTCGTGAACCGGGGTTCACGAGCGTAAACATAGGATAACGGCCGTAAACATAGGATAACGGTCGAAATTCATAGTTCAAACGAGAAACCTAGTTTATCGAACGTGAACCCATGTTCACGAGCGTGAACTATGGTTTACGACTGTTATCCTATGTTTTCGCTCGAAAATACAGGTTAACATTCGTAAAACCTGGTTTTACGTTCGTAAAACCTAGTTTATCGACCGTAAAACCTAGTTTTACGACCGTGAACATGGGTTTACGTAATTATTGGACATTTGGCTTCGTAAACCCATGTTCACGGGCGTAAAACTAGGTTTAACGGTCGATAAACTAGGTTTTACGAACGTAAAACCAGGTTTTACGGATGTTAACCCATATTTTCGAGCGAAAACATAGGATAACGTCGTAAACCATAGTTCACGCTCGTAAACATAGGTTCACGTTCGTAAACATAGGTTTACGGTCAAAAACATGGGTTGTATTTCGTAAACTATGGTTTACGAGCGTGAACCAGGGTTTACCAGCGTAAACATAGGTTAATGGTCGTAAACATAGGATAACGACCGAAATCAGTAGTTAAATCGAGAAACCTAGTTTATCAAACGTAAAACTAAGATTTTCAAATAAACTATAAATTTCGGGCGTAAACATGGGTTTACGGTCGTGAACCCATGTTTACGCTCGTAAACCCATGTTCACGTTCGTAAACCCATGTTCACGGGCGTAAACCCATGTTTACGGTCGAAAACACAGGTTAATGTTCGTAAACTATGGTTAACGCTCGTGAACCGGGGTTCACGAGCGTAAACATAGGATAACGGCCGTAAACATAGGATAACGGTCGAAATTCATAGTTCAATCGAGAAACCTAGTTTATCGAACGTAAACCCATGTTCACGAGCGTGAACTATGGTTTACGACTGTTATCCTATGTTTTCGCTCGAAAATACAGGTTAACATTCGTAAAACCTGGTTTTACGAACGTAAAACCTAGTTTATCGACCGTAAAACCTAGTTTTACGACCGTGAACATGGGTTTACGTAATTATTGGACATTTGGCTTGCCATAGACGTTTGTCATGTATACTATTCATCATACACTGAAATAATTTTGTATGGACTGAAAACAAGATCTATTGCATAGATGAATGACGTTTCAGCCCCTATCTCATTTGGGTCGAACTCTGCAAGCTCCGGTGATAGATATGGATACTGTATTCGGGGATGATCAACCCGCCGTCACGACGTCGGCTCAACGTGTTTTCATCATGTTTTCACTGAACTGCATTCATTTTTATATTCTCACATCTCTTGAAGCTTGTTAAGGTACTTGACACGATCCTCGGGAAAAAATAGATTAGGAACTTTCTGTTCTGGCATCATTAAGTGACCTAGCATTCCCGTGTCCTATGTCGTTTAATAACTTCATGATGATGCCATTTGCAGCATATTCAAGGGACGTCATACTAGTATTTTCGTGCAACAACTATAAACTAAGAACGTTTACCTTTATAAAATCGAAATTACCAGTGCCATTCTACGTGTTAAAGTGTATATCGGAAGACATTTTTTTTAAAGTTTCAAAAACTGAAAATTTATTATGATTTCATATCCATTAGATCAGTTTTCGCTTCAGTTTTAACAGAAACTCTCTGCGTGATTTATTGGACATGTAAAGTGTTCATTTTCACACGAAAGTGTTCTAGAACACCCTATGAAACTATAAGAATCGTCTATTTTCGAAGATTGAATCAAAGTACACGAAACCCATCCAAAGTTTTAATTTGCAATTAAGGTAGTCTAGTATCATACTAAAAACGATGCAAGTAATTATTTTGACATTGAATATCTGATAAAATATAGCTATAATTATACACTTTAAAGTTAGGCTTGTTATACACTCAAACGCTTTAAAAAAAATTTTTTGCTAAAATTAATAGTTTACATGGTTTGTTCAGTTCATAAGCTTGACCTAATTAAAGAAAACGATTTTGTTTTTATTCCGAATACCCCGTCCCAAGAATTTTTTTATTTGCATGTTTTGCACGTGTAACTCGATCGCGTCGACCTATGTGGTCAATATTGACTTTAAACTGTACACTGATGGTTTACACATTGAAAAAACAACATAAGCAGTATTTGCTAGTAATATTTTTATGCTGCGAATATCTCGAATATTTGTTCGGATGATTGTGCCTTCGCTTCCAACTGAAAAGAGCATCGGTGCCTCAGCATGGCGGTTCAGCTGCCTCCAAACAACGATTATGGGCTAAGAACATCGATTCCTAGCGAATGACACAGTCAAAGACCGACCTGGATGAAACAAGCTAAAGGTATAGAGCCCGAGCTGTGAGGAAACATGACACAGGTTGTGCCACTTAATTGGTTCCGGATGGCTGCACACAGTGCCAAAAGAATGTCGGGTGTCAATAAACAAGCCAAAAGTACATTATTGCATTTTCATAACTTTTCTCTTCATAATTGTCAATAAAAAGGAAAATCGTTTTAGTACACTTTTTAACTAGTTTTCTCTCGTTTAGAGCAGAATGTCCCAACTTTTTGTCTTCAAGCTCCCTCATAGTGTTGATTTGAGGTGTCATATAAGCACCTAGTGGAATATCCTGACAGTCTGATGCTCATAACCAAGATTCCAAGTTTAAATAATGCTTGAATCCATCTTAGGTTCACATAATGCGCATATCTGGACCGCACCCAGTCGTATGGTATAAGCCAGACAGCCAAAGCCACATAACATTTATAATTCAAGTTAAGCTTTGCTTGCATGGTTAGAAACATCACGTCGAACAAAACTCTATCCTATTACGTAATAAATGTTGTTCTTTATGAGGAGAAACCACGTACATGCATCAATTTAGCGGGCTCTTATAATTGCTTTTGAAATTGTGACTTTCACTTTCATGGGTCACTGTGTTATCTATATCATAATTTATTTTAAACTCGGAATAATGCCGGCATGAAAATCACACAACTTGTTGTGTATAGACTGAAGATTATAAATCCGAAAATAAATAACCATAGATTGACATTTTCATCACTAAAACCGATATTTCATATGTGGTGCGTTTTTAAAGCGGTTGAGTGTATGTGAAGTACTTGTAAGCAGTTGAATGTGGCAAAAATGTTTTTAAATAATCACTGCCCCGCCTATCCGATTAGTGGTTACTATGACAACCGATTAGATAACTTTCTCACAGTTTGTAAGAAAATAGTTATCTGATTCACTTGACTTAGGTTTTTTCTACAAATTTTGTGAAAATACATGCCCAAATAAAGAGCAACCATGCAACAAGTTCTTTCAATTTATATTAATAAATCGCACCGGGTCTAATTTTTGTATGTTATCCATCGCTACTATGGCACGAGAGGGAAACCAGCTTCCCCTTTATGCAGAATGTCTAGCAAGGGAACAACTGATACCTGTTTAGAAAGTCTTTTGGACGTACTTATGGGGCATTAAATGGTTGTACTTACTTGTGGTGTATGTATCCAACAGGACTTGTACTCAGTGATGGTGAGTAATCCATAGTACATGTGATGTATGTATTGATTATGCGTACTTATACTCCGATACGCCCTGTGACTCCATTGATGAAGTGTACATTATTTTCGTAAGTGTACACTTTTTGATTTGTAAGAAAGTTGTTTGTACAAATCATTTACTCAGAAAATAATTGGTCAATCATGACAAATCCGCTTATAACTACATGGACAGTTTCGGAGGGACGAACAACAAATTATCCTCGGCTTCGCCTCGGACAATTATGTTGTTTGTCCTTCCGAAAATGTACAATAACGCTTGTAAGAAGACACTTTTGAACGAAAACTAGTTCTGTATCTGACTTATACTCCGACAAAAAGCAAAATGATCCCCAGAGAGACCATGGTTATCCAAAAGTTCCTTGCACAATCCTTGAACAGAGCATCATTCGCAGCATAGAAAATATAGTCCTAATGTAAAAATATGTTGTACCAGGCTAAACAACGAACTTAGATTACTAATAAAATATTTTACTATCAGTATCATAGCCCCTCTTTATTAACATATTTCTATTATTTAGAGATGCTTTACTCCAATTTGTCGCATTTTGCTCAAAGCATATAATTATATTACGCATTACTTGAATTGCATAATGAGATGGACGTTTGTACTGGGGACATGCAGAGTGTTTCATAATATCTTACCCCATTACAAACTATAATGCCAAGAGAACATTCTTGATCTCATTGATATCTTCATACACCAATGGAAAGCTTTCATTTCACCGATTTATTCAGTATATAACATGACAATGTTTCTATCGATGCAACACAGATTCCTGAAAAGAGTCATTTTTCAATAAATGACAAAATGACGTCCGTAATGAATTTGTTTCCCAAGTTGAATTATATAACGTGTGAGGTATTGCATGGTATTATCAATTCAATAAGTAATACTAATGAGGGGACTATCCCATTCGAAAGAATAGCGGTGAATACCGTTAACTCAGGTATATAGCTTATTCCCAGGCAAACCTAGATAAACATAGTTTACCTGTCAGACGACAGTATATGTACACCCGTTCTAATTTGACTACAAAATGAGCACGATTCCTCCATATGTTTTATATTTTACCCCAAAAATAACATTTATTATACCATATCTTAAGCTTAAAATGCTTGCTATCTTAATTGAAACTCACTATCAAATTATTACAGCGATTATTTACAAAAAAACACAATAACAAATTTGATTGAACACCACAAATTCCGAACCATCGCAAGTATCTATGCATTTTTACATGTTCTAACACCTAAATACTTATTTTTCATAAATACATGGCTCTAAAATGTTACATACTTTCACTGCACTTTCACTATCAAATATTGTGGTCGCTATCGGATATTTCGAATTCTGAAGATAATTCAGCCACGTGACTGGTCTCATTTTGTAGGTATATAAAGGCACTAAACACCATTGCTCGGTCTTATGGGGTCACATTAGCTCGTTCTCACAGCATACCTCGATATAACAGTCAAAAACGGCTTTTTTCGCTATTATAGTATTTTGGTCGCTCTCGGATATCTCGAGTTCTGAAGATAATTCAGCCATGTGACTGGTCTCATTTTGTAGGTATATAAATGCACTAAACACCAGTACCGGGTCATATGGGGTCACATTAGCTCGTTCTCACAGCATACCTCGATATAACAGTCAAAAACGGTTTTTTTCGCTATTATAGTAATCTGGTCGTTATTGGATATCTCGAGTTGTGAAGATAATTCAGTCATGTGACTGGTCTCATTTTGTAGGTATTTAAATGCACTAAACACCAGTGTCCGGTCGTATGGGGTCACATTAGCTCGTTCTCACAGCATACCTCGATATAACAGTCAAAAACGGTTTTTTCGCTATTATAGTATTGTGGTCGTTATCGGATATCTCGAGTTCTGAAGATAATTCAGCCATGTAGCTGGTCTCATTTTGTAGGTATATAAATGTGCTTAACACCAGTACCCGATCTTAGGGGGTCACATTAGCTCGTTCTCACAGCATACCTCGATATAATAGTCAAAACGGCTTTTTTCGCTATTATAGTATTGTGGTCGTTATCGGATATCTCGAGTTCTGAAGATAATTCAGCCATGTGACGGGTCTCATTTTGTAGGTATATAAATGCACTAAACACCAGTACCCGGTCTTATGGGGTCACATTAGCTCGTTCTCACAGCATACCTTGATATATCAGTCAAAAACGGCTTTTTCGCTATTATAGTATTGTGGTCGTTATCGGATATCTCGAGTTGTGAAGATAATTCAGCCATGTAGCTGGTCTCATTTTGTAGGTATATTAATGTGCTAAATACCAGTACCCGATTTTAGGGGGTCACATTAGCTCGTTCTCACAGCATACCTCGATAAACAGTCAAAAACAGCTTTTTTCGCTATTATAGTATTGTGGTCGTTATCGGATATCTCGAGTTCTGAAGATATTTAGCCATGTGACTGGTCTCATTTTGTAGGTATATAAATGCACTAAACATCAGTACCCGGTCTTATGGGGTCACATTAGCTCGTTCTCACAGCATACCTTGATATATCAGTCAAAAACGTTTTTTTCGCTATTATAGTATTGTGGTCGTTCTCGGATATCTCGAGTTCTGAAGATAATTTAGCCATGTGACTGGTCTCGTTTTGTATGTATATAAATGCACTAAACATCAGTACCCGGTCTTATGGGGTCACATTAGCTCGTTCTCTCAGCATACCTCGATATAACAGTCAAAAACGGCTTTTTTCGCTATTATAGTATTGTGGTCGTTCTCGGATATCTCGAGTTGTGAAGATAATTCAGCCATGTGACTGGTCTCATTTTGTAGGTATATAAATGCACTAAACACAAGTACCCGGTCTTATGGGGTCATATTAGCTCGTTCTCACAGCATACCTCGATATAACAGTCAAAAACGGCTTTTTTCGCTATTATAGTATTGTGGTCGTTCTCTGATATCTCGAGTTGTGAAGATAATTCAGCCATGTGACTGGTCTCATTTTGTAGGGATATAAATGCACTAAACACCAGTACCCAATCTTAGGGGGTCACATTAGCTCGTTCTCACAGCATACCTCGATATAATAGTCAAAACGGCTTTTTTCGCTATTATAGTATTGTGGTCGTTATCGGATATCTCGAGTTCTGAAGATAATTCAGCCATGTGACGGGTCTCATTTTGTAGGTATATAAATGCACTAAACACCAGTACCCGGTCTTATGGGGTCACATTAGCTCGTTCTCACAGCATACCTTGATATATCAGTCAAAAACGGCTTTTTCGCTATTATAGTATTGTGGTCGTTATCGGATATCTCGAGTTGTGAAGATAATTCAGCCATGTAGCTGGTCTCATTTTGTAGGTATATTAATGTGCTAAATACCAGTACCCGATTTTAGGGGGTCACATTAGCTCGTTCTCACAGCATACCTCGATAAACAGTCAAAAACAGCTTTTTTCGCTATTATAGTATTGTGGTCGTTATCGGATATCTCGAGTTCTGAAGATATTTAGCCATGTGACTGGTCTCATTTTGTAGGTATATAAATGCACTAAACATCAGTACCCGGTCTTATGGGGTCACATTAGCTCGTTCTCACAGCATACCTTGATATATCAGTCAAAAACGTTTTTTTCGCTATTATAGTATTGTGGTCGTTCTCGGATATCTCGAGTTCTGAAGATAATTCAGCCATGTGACTGGTCTCATTTTGTATGTATATAAATGCACTAAACATCAGTACCCGGTCTTATGGGGTCACATTAGCTCGTTCTCTCAGCATACCTCGATATAACAGTCAAAAACGGCTTTTTTCGCTATTATAGTATTGTGGTCGTTCTCGGATATCTCGAGTTGTGAAGATAATTCAGCCATGTGACTGGTCTCATTTTGTAGGTATATAAATGCACTAAACACCAGTACCCGATCTTAGGGGGTCACATTAGCTCGTTCTCACAGCATACCTCGATATAATAGTCAAAACGGCTTTTTTCGCTATTATAGTATTTTGGTCGTTATCGGATATCTCGAGTTCTGAAGATAATTCAGCCATGTGACGGGTCTCATTTTGTAGGTATATAAATGCACTAAACACCAGTACCCGGTCTTATGGGGTCACATTAGCTCGTTCTCACAGCATACCTTGATATATCAGTCAAAAACGGCTTTTTCGCTATTATAGTATTGTGGTCGTTATCGGATATCTCGAGTTCTGAAGATAATTCAGCCATGTAGCTGGTCTCATTTTGTAGGTATATAAATGTGCTAAATACCAGTTCCCGATTTTAGGGGGTCACATTAGCTCGTTCTCACAGCATACCTCGATAAACAGTCAAAAACGGCTTTTTTTGCTATTATAGTATTGTGGTCGTTATCGGATATCTCGAGTTCTGAAGATATTTAGCCATGTGACTGGTCTCATTTTGTAGGTATATAAATGCACTAAACATCAGTACCCGGTCTTATGGGGTCACATTAGCTCGTTCTCACAGCATACCTCGATATAACAGTCAAAAACGGCTTTTTTCGCTATTATAGTATTGTGCTCGTTCTCGGATATCTCGAGTTGTGAAGATAATTCAGCCATGTGACTGGTCTCATTTTGTAGGTATATAAATGCACTAAACACAAGTACCCGGTCTTATGGGGTCATATTAGCTCGTTCTCACAGCATACCTCGATATAACAGTCAAAAACGGCTTTTTTCGCTATTATAGTATTGTGGTCGTTCTCTGATATCTCGAGTTGTGAAGATAATTCAGCCATGTGACTGGTCTCATTTTGTAGGGATATAAATGCACTAAACACCAGTACCCGGTCTTATGGGGTCACATTAGCTCGTTCTCTCAGCATACCTCGAACAGTCAAAAACGGCTTTTTTTGCTATTATAGTAATGTGGTCGTTATTGGATATCTCGAGTTCTGAAGATAATTCAGCCATGTTTGTGGTGTCATTTTGTAGGTATATTAATGTGCTAAATACCAGTACCGGGTCTTATGGGGTCACATTAGCTAGTTCTCTCTATATTTTTGAATTGGTGTGTATCTCTTCAATATTTTTTCCACGAATATATGCTATTTACGGTGACTTGGTCTTCTGTAGTTTTGTAAGGCGAAATAAATGATGAAGTTACAACAAATTCATTGTAAATTCACTAATTTATAGTCTCTATTATTATTGTATACGGTATAAATGAACATATAAACGCATATTTAACAATATTTTCTAAAGTTTACGCCCCAATCAGCGCTATTTTCTATGCCTATTGTTTGCTAGACAAGCTTATTGGTCGCTGGCGTTCGGGTTATCGGTCGATTCACTATCGGTCGCCAGCTTGTGGTCGGTCGTGTTTTATA
>CAVMCB010000127.1:50929-107031 GCA_963678985.1 Spisula subtruncata | reverse complement strand
AGTAACTAGAAATTTGTGCCCTCGGGCAAATTATGTCGAGCCTCGGCGCACATTGGAAAAATGCACTGACTTAAATGTGCTAAGTTACATCTAATGCCAGCATGCATAAAGAATAAATTATAACTACAAACTTCAATTTGACCTTTGACCTCTATCTGTGACCTTGACCTTTGAGAAAAGAACCAGGGGTTGCTCATGACACTCCGATTAATAGAGGTTGACATCCATGGCAATTTCAAGCAAGATTGGTCAATGCATGACAAAATTATGGTCCAGACAAGCTTCTTTAGAAATTTGACCTGCAACTGTGACCTTGACCTTTGATATAGGAACCTGAGGGTTGAGCATGGCACTCCAGCTTATGGAGGTGAATATTCATGGCAAATGTAAGAGAGATTGGTCAATGCATGACAAAGTTATGGTCTGGACAAGCTTCAATTTGACCTTAAACTGTGACCTTGACCTTGAGATATGAACCTCAGGGTCTGTCTTGAATCTCTGTCTTATGAAGGTGAACATTCATGCCAAATATAAAAAAGATTGGTCAATGCATGAGTGAGATACAGCCCAGACAAGGCCTATAATGGTAATTTTTGAAGTTTGACCTCTGAGTGTGACCTTGACCTTTGAGCTAGAGACCTGTATCTTACGCACTGCACACTACCTCATGGTGTTTAACAAATTTGCTGAGTTATTTAAAAATGTGTCAATGTATGAGTGAGATACAGCCCGGACAAGGTCTATAATGGTCATTGTTGATGCTTGACTTCCAAGTGTGACCTTGACCTTTGAGCTAGAGACCTGCATCTTGCTCACTGCACACCGCCTCATGGTGTTTAACAATTATGCCAAGTTATTTAAAAAATCACCTAACAAATGAAGAACATATGGTCCGGACAAGCAGTAATATGCCCATTTTGGACCTTTGACCTCCAAGAGTGACCTTGACCTTCAAGCTAGGGGTACTGGTCTTGGGCGCGACACGCCGCCCCAACACGGTAAACATTTGTGCCAATGTATTTCAAAATCACCCAACAAATGAAGAACATATGGTTCGGACAAGCAGTATTATGCCCATTTTGGACCTTTGACCTCCAAGAGTGACCTTGACCTTTAAGCTAGGGGTACTGGTCTTAGGCGCGACACGCCCCCTCAACTCGGGGAACATTTGTGCCAATGTATTTCAAAATCACCCAACAAATGAAGAACATATGGTCCGGACAAGCAGTATTATGCCCATTTTGGACCTTTGACCTCCAAGAGTGACCTTGACCTTCAAGCTAGGGGTACTGGTCTTGGGCGCGACACGCCGCCTCAACACAGGGAACATTTGTGCCAATGTATTTCAAAATCACCAATTGAATGATGAAGAAACAGCCCTGACAAAATCGGACGGATGCACGGACGGACGGGCGTTCTCACTGATTTGACATTGTGGGGTTTTCTTTTGTTTATCCTTTTGTTTGTAAAACCCCATAAGCAACATTTTGCACCCCGTAAGCAACGGAATGAATAGAATCTAAATATAGCCTATTGTTCCACACCCCACAACTACCAGTGGGTGTGTACGGACGGACGGACGCACATACACTGAACAGCCATTGTGACAACTATATCGAGCTCACCGCCAGCGGGCTCGACAAAAATGAAATTGGTTAAAGAGTAAACTGTAGGAATTGTGCATGCGAGGCTTTTATCCCTAAGGGGCTCGACTCCACGAGAAAGCAATATATATAGGGTACATTCATGGTCAATTTAAGTTAGGGCAGCCCTAACTTAGTAAGACCTGCCCTAACTTATGGTCAAACCTCTGACCAAACGTTTCAAGCTTACCCCCTATATACTGTAAACCTAGAAATTATTTCGCGCGATTTAAGTTCGCGATGTTCGCGGTTAGTAAAAATCCGCGAAAGTAAATACCCGCGAACATGTCCAGGACACAAAAAACGCGAAAGTTTCTCGTTTTTGAAGGAAATTCATCATTTTGGTACGACGTTTATAAGACCGTATTATAAGTGCTATTTTGTCAAAATATGGCATGTTAAGTGTATGTACTTTTTTAATAAAGTATTTTATTATCACGGTACAATAATGGAACCACTTTTTAAAAAATATTGAAAACGTGTTTAACAATACACTAATTTTGTCACTATGCGACTTAGTGTTCGCGGTGTTCGCGTGAGACTTAAAAACGCGAAAGTTTGTAGCCGCGAATATGCCGACAATCGGCAAAACGCGAAAGTTTGTAGCCGCGAAAGTTTCTAGGTTTACAGTAATGGCGCTTTTGATTGGATTGAGTTTTTCGTGTGACTGGTACGAGTTAAAGTCGATATATCCGATAAGTTAGGGCTGGTTAGGGCAGGTCTAACTTAAATCAGGTATAACTTCACGCGTACGGAGAGGGTCTAAAATACCATCTTAAGTTAGGGCTGCCCTAACCTGGTTAGGGCTGAAGTTAGGGCTGCCCTAACCAGGTTAGGCTAGAGTTAGGGCTGGTTAGGGCTGAAACAAGGAATAACATATAAGGATTGGCGACTTCCTATACAGTACACTGACGAGATTGGATTATCCTCGCCGTCGAAATATCGTCTGCTTATAAACTGATAAGAGTATTTGCTCAACGGGGCGCAAGGAATTTAATGAGCGTAATCACAAATAAGCGGAAAGATAAAAAGAGCGAAAAGGATTTTCACTGCATTATACAGCTTTTTATGCGATCGCTAATTTAATGTGTAGATCTACGTGTTTTATTACGTGCGTTTATTTATTGCGCGGTGATTAATAATAGATTATTGAAATTATTCTTTTTCGTATATTATCTTAACCCCGATAATTTTGTTATGTCATTTTTTAATTATTCAAGTTATATTAAAAAGTATATCAAGTGTCCGTGACAGGAAGTACCCTGTAGGCCTATATAACGGCAGATATTGATGTAACGTTATGTATATCGTCGTTCTCACCATGGAGTTACATAGACAAAGTATATGTATACGGTCAATGGTTTTACGGGCAAACGACGTAACTACATTTTTAAAAAATATAGATCTAGTTACGACTTTTTTCTTTTCTAACATATTTTTGCAGATAGATCTAAGATGCTTGTTTTTTGACTCACCTAAAAAGTTGCGATTGTACATTTATGTGGTTTGCCCGTGGGGCCAATGATATGCTCATCATAAATAATGTTTAATTCTGCCTAGCCTCTGTCTGTTGTTTCATTTTTTTTGTTTACTTCTAAGCAATTAAATTATCTACCAGGGCTGTATCCGCGCTTAATAAATTCATTAATAGGCCCGCCTATAGGTGCCGGGGTATTTGGCAGGTGTTAAGTACTGTCTTGTGTTTGGTACCTCTGGAACGTTAATCGTTAATTGATAGCCCTGTGTTGTATGATAATTAGCTATTGATCAGTACAAATTGTTAAGGCAATTAACAATTTAATTTCAATTTAATCATCCATAATTTTAATTAGGCGATAATAACTCCACGTGTTCTTTTAAAAAAATGCCGATCTTTTCACGAGTATTCACGTGGTACATTAGTAAAAAAAATAATATGAACGAATTTACCAATGTAATAAATGTGATAAATCTTATTCAACTATTTCGGGATTGCGGGGACATCTTCGAACAAAGCATGGTGTGTTCAATGTCAAAGGTATGTACGTTGTATGTATATGATACTGATTACCTTTTGATATATAGTCTGACAAATATTACTTCCTGTGTTACGGTCCCAATTCTTGAAATATGCAGCATTCTTATTCTCTTTTCAAAAGCATTTTAGAAAACAATATATTGTACATTATCAAAAGGTAATAAGATAAACACAATGATGATGTAGCAGAATAATTTCCATAAATCATTACCGTATTTATAATTTTACAAAAAAGTGAAATTGTGTCAAAAAGTGTAATGTCTGTCCGCTGTCAGATTTTTAAGAGTTTATAGAAAACTGTTCTCATAAAACACACTATGTAATGTATTAATAATAGTGACATCATGATATAAGTTCATATTTAGACTTAACTCCTAATTATTGGAAAATTATTGAGAAAATAGAAAGTTTATGCGTAATGTTCGTCCCCCTAATCGTATGACGTTGTTTCGATGTGAATAACAGTTGCATCTTATTTCTGAAAAAAATGTTCCTATGATTAAATGAAATTTAATAGTTTGAAGAAATTAATAAACTTTTTTTTAAATATGTATTCTTTTCCCCACAGGGACACATTTGGTAATACTTCATAAAAACAAAGACCTAAATTAGGTCTTTGATAAAAATTAAGAGTTTACTTCATAAAAAATAAGAGTTTACATGTACTTAATTCTTGACATTGTACTTAAATTGAATTTGATAGGTTTACACAGTGGGGTTCCAGTAAGGACCAATATACAACCAATCAGCATATGCTCTCACCATTTGTCACATTTATACAGTAGCTATGATTGTGATCAGTAGCTTATTGTAATATTTGTTTGATATTAATTAATAAACACATGCTGTGCCAATTAAACACTATGAAAACTGATTAGATCAGATATAGATCATGTATTTATGGTTGCTATGGTGAATGCGCATGAGATGAAAAGATGCAATATTGTGAATTACAAACACAATAATGTTACATAACTAACTGATTGCGTGCAAGTGTATTATGTAGATACAGGATTTATGAAATAATATAATTATCGAAAATAGGAAGGTGTGTAATATCTGTATTTGAAACCCAGCGGGTCACGTGACTACTAAAGTATATGAAACTGCTATCCTCTGAAGTTCTCTCTCATGGTGATAGTGTGTGTAAGTTTTGTTTATGAATAAAAACCATTTTATTGCTAAGTGCTGGCTCATTCATTTGGATTGTAAACCATCAATATATAAAGTTACATTGCAACATTTCTAGAGCAATACGTGTTTTGCATGAGAAAACTTTCGTTTTTTGTACACTCTCGTCTATATATAATTATATTAGATAATATTGCTTGAAGCAGGTTGTTGCTCTATGGAGGTTGATCCCAGAGAAAGCTAGATTTCTATATCAAGGGATATTTGACACCAATTTGTCCATATTGGATGCCATTATGCTCTTATTTGAGTCAATTTGGACACTGTTTATTTCACCATTAAAAATGAACGATACCTTGAGAAAATGAACAGAAAACATATCCATTGCAAATATATATCTATTAAGTACACATACAGCGGGTAATTAATCTAAATTATGCACATTCAACATCACTAGATGCGTTCAAATTTTATCACCTCTTCACTTTGAGGGTCTCGACCGCCATTAACAATTTTCATCGACTCTATTTTTTACAATTAATTGTGAACAGTAACAAGCGAAAATAAACATATTAACACATCCCTGACCAAGATACATGTATTAGGAACAAATGTAGCAGACAATTGATTTAAATACTGCACCCATCACTTCACAGTTTGCACTGCAACATTATGACACATTCTAATTGCCGCCATTTAATTCTTTTCGCGGCGGGCCGATTTATCAAGAAATTTAAAATGCACTTTATTTTGGTTTTGACGCGTTAACCATGACTAATTCGTGCGGGTTTAACTTTAATAATTACACAAATATGTTCTGTTACAAATAAAACACACAATATAATTCGTAAACATGTGTTAACTTGTAAAAACGATGTTTCAGGCCGCTTCGTTACGAAATTACAAAATGGCGCTGATTCGATCTCCCGGGGCGAGGATAATCGGAAAGTTCATCAACATTCACCTCCCTTTATTTATATATACTGTTGTCTCGTATCTCCGTGCTCCTTAACAGTTTCAGCGACGCATGTACACTATCCCATTCAAGTTTTAAAATTGTCTGGACCATTTTCAAAAGAAAAAATGTAAACTTTACTTATAAGAAAAAGAAATTTTAAAAATGATCACGAAAACTCGTAAAATCATGACTTTTTGATGTCTAGGTCGATGCTCTGAATCCTGGTGACTGTTTCCCATGAAATCCGTGCCTCCGTAAAAACGGGTCTGTATTGGGGCAAAAAGTGATGGAATTTCAAATTTGCAATTAGATTAAATAAATTTGGAGTAGTGCTTATCAAAATGCGTATTCAGTTTGAGTATTAAAGCCTTAGGTGATAAAAAATTATGCGTTATGAAAACGGGATGCAAAAAAAATAACACCAGTTGAAAAATGTCAGTTGGAATAATTACTAGGTGTATCGTTCCTGGTCTCCAAGGTGACAGCTATATGGCGTGTCATCCAAAATAATGGCATCAATTGATGTAGGATATTTGTTTGATGATTTATTTGGATAATTTTACCAAAATGACTATGAAGAACATATAAGAGAGTTGAATTCAACTAAGCAGGGTTTTCATCAGAAGGCACGAAATTATGAGACAGAGGTATACCTCCCTGGCTGAAATTAGGGCTGTATACTGTTTGACCCACCTACCGGTGCATTAACAGTTTAATGGAAATATTTTGCATTTAAATCACAAAATTCCACATGAAATAATATTTACTTAAACTTTACTAACATTCCTGCCTTCGATTATGACATTTTTCTAATAAATGAGTCTGTTTTGAGAAAATCGTAAGCCAAATCAATTTGTCAGTCGGCCGCCATTTTTGTTTACAAAAATTCCAATCACCGGTGTATTGATACAAATCCTCCCATCATGTAAACAAATCAGCATTAAAAATGGCGGGAAAAAGCCGATGACGTCATTTGACACTTTTGTCAGCTAAATTGGATATTGACACGATCAAATGCATCATTATATTTTTTTTTTCATAGAAAATACAATGGATACGGTTATTTCTTAAAGAAAACAAGGTATTTTGAGAAGATTATTTGATATTTTATCGAACATTTTCTGCCAAAACGATGTTTGTTGATTTGTTTACATTTGTAATGAATGCCTGTGTGAAAAAAACAAGTGTGACTCGAAAACGAGGCCATTAATCGTATATTCTCGGATAACACGGTATTAAGCAGGTCTAGTATTATGCTGTTTTTATGGACTATCAGTATATTTACTGATTGTCCATATTTTTACTGATCAAAATATCCGTAAATTTACGGACAATTTAATGACAAATTTCGAAGTTTTCCTGAAACAGCTAAAATATAGCTCTCGTTAATTTCCACAACTTGTAAATCACTTCAGATGTTGATTGTATACTAAAATGAGTAAAAAATATAGCTTTGGATGGCTGAAATTCACCTTCGAAAATATGAAAAAAACAGCAAATTTTCCAAATCATAGGAATTTCTCGAAACTTACTTTAATACAGTAAAATTGTATTCTGAACAAAAGTATATTTGTAATTTGTTGCCCTTTTTCTTTAATCGGAAAATAATGATCATTTTTAATATAAGTCCGTAAATTTACTGATATTTTTATCAGTAAAAACATGGACTATCCATAAATTTACTGATTATCCATAAAAACAGCATAATACTAGACCTGTTAAGCATGCACCGGTAATTGGGTGGGTGAGTATACGCCATAAGTATACGATACAAATGCAATGGAAATTTTGAATACATGAATGATGAATAAGTGGCTAAAGTGAAATGTGTATGGACTTTGCTGGAAACAGTTTTTTGTCAGAATCATGTTGATTCAGCCGCATACTCGCATTATAGGTAGCTACGCCCCTGGAATCCCCAAACCCAGGGGATGGGCAGGGATTTTCGCTTTTTGGAACCCCATGATAAAATCACAGTCCCATTCGGACTTCCATGTTTTTCATTTTTGAATTGACGAAATACGTCATGATAATATAAAATGTCCAATACATAAATTTTGATTGAGGACGATCAAGTTTGGGACGTTTAATATTGGGGACGTTTGTAAAATCAGAAATTGCGAAAACTTTAATGAAAATAAACGTTCTTACCACTCGTGGAGACTACTCAACAGTTCTATCAACTTGATATGACAACACTTTTAGATAATCTTCGAACAGGACATTATTTTATGCAAAGAACATCATTTGAAATTTCCCGGATTACGTAAAATAAGGGTAACACTTATTTCCATTTGCTAAACCTTCCCTGCGGCCATGAGTATGAAAGCGGTGCAATATTTTTACATACCGTTGTAAATAGTCCCGGATTTTTTGTCCTATTATTACAAATAAAGGGAACTATCTAGTTTTCCATTGATAACTTTTATAATATCTGTATGTTTGGAATATTTAAGAATTAATGTGGCAATAATAATTATTTACTGGGGCAATAATATGATCTAACAGGGGCCGCAGGATTTTACTGTGGCCATATCAAGGATTTAAATACATATATATTTATTTATATACCTCCGTGGCCATATGTATGAATTACGGTGGGCATATTTAAGAATTACTGTGGCCATCATTATGCTGATGTACTGACCATATGTATGGTTTTTCTGGAGCCATATGAATGACTTTACTGCGGCCATTTTTATGATTCACTGTGGCCATTTTTATGAATTCCTGTGTCCATAATTATGATTAACTGCGTACACATATATGATTTTACTGTGGCCATATTTATGAATTATTGCGGTCATCATTATGATTCACTGTGGCCATTTTTATGAATTAACTTAGTCCGTATGTAAACATGATCTGCTATGGCCATATTTATGAATTTACTTAGTCTGTATACATAATCTACTGCGGCCATATTTATGAATTTACTTAGTCTGTATACATAATCTACTGCGGCCATATTTATGAATTAAATTAGTCCGTATACATGATCTACTGTGGTCATATTTATGAATTAACTAAACTTAGTTCGTATGTATACATGATATACTGTAGCCATATTTATGAATTAACTTAGTCCATATACATGATCTAAGGTGGCCATATTTATGAATTAATTAAACTTAGTCCGTATGTATACATGATCTACTGTAGCCATATTTATGAATTAACTTAGTCCATATACATGATCTAAGGTGGCCATATTTATGAATTAATTAAACTTAGTCCGTATGTATACATGATCTACTGTGGCCATATTTATGAATTAACTTAGTCCGTATACATGATCTGATTTGGCCATATTTATGAATTAACTTAGTCCGTATACATGATCTGATGTGGCCATATTTATTAATTAACTTAGTCCGTATACATGATCTGATTTGGCCATATTTATGAAATTACTTAGTCCGTATACATGATCTGATGTGACCATATTAAAATTTGACTAATAAAACAACAAATCTCGTATAGAAATGTGTATATTTGAAGAGCTAGCCGACGATTTCAGGTGAATTCAGATCATTTTTATTATAATTATGAATGTTATTTCATCAATTGACACACTTGTGCATTAAAATTACGAATTAAATATGAAATACAAACATACACACGCAATACGACAATTACACATGATTTACGGGTACAAGTACTTGTAAACTTATAATATTTACAGTGTATATATACTCGTACACCCTCGATGCCTCGAACATGTAGATGGCTCGAACTATTGTCCCGATCCGGAGGTAGTTCAAGTCATCGAAGTTTTACTGTATGTCCATGTACGTGGGTATATCCAAAAGTAATGACATTGATGCTATAAATCGTACATAATGTCAGCAAAACCAGGAAGCTTTTCACACCCTAGTTTCAATCTAATTAGAATATGATGACCAAATTACACAACAATGCACAGAACACGGACTGGCAATACACAGTGTGATCATTAATATATGGTAACATAAATAACTTTAATAACTTTTGGCAGATTTAATGATAGAGATGTGACATCCCCAACTTTTTTAACCATCCGATATTGTAAACCCGATAGCCGTTTACATATAGAAGTAAGAAGGCTATAATTAAATAAATCGCTGTAACTTGTTTTACGTTTAACACACAAAATTTGTTACTATCACAAATGTTTATTTAATTTATCTACCTTCTAATGAATATTTTTTCATTAATTTAAAATAATGTATCAATGGTCCTACATAAGTTTAAAAACTGCAACTCTTCATCTTTATAACGGCCTTTACTTTCTATTGAAAACCCGATAAAAATGCTAAATTTTGGTATTTTTGTTTCGTTTTGTTTCAAATTTACACTATTTTGTTAAAATGTCACAATAAATGTTACTATGACATTGTCTTGGTAATTTATTTTTCTTTCAAGATATATAAAAATAATTATGTTTAATAGCTATCTTTGCGGTCCTATGTAACTTTTAGTCAACTGGTGTGTCAATTTAAATAAGAATTTGTCGTCTCGGAAGTACTCGGCATTTTACTTAGACCGCCGAAGATTCTGATATAATGACATCCCCCGCTGTGAATAACTTGTACACTTCGCTCTATGGTTTTTATCTGGAATTAAATGGAATTATCTGGTTTAAATTTAGAAAAGATTATTTAGGGACCCCTAAAGATCTATATATTTGTACATGCTACATTCCACCACAGGACTCTACTGTATATAAAAAGCAATCGTCACCGCTATTTGAATATGACTTTTTTAAAGTCCTAGAAGACAATATATTAAAATATAGCAGTGAAGGTGACATCATACTTTCAGGTGATTTAAATGCACGTGTTGGTCAAAATAAAGATTATGTACCGAATATTGGTTTAGATAGATATATTGATCTGCCGCATAATGATAATGATGTACGTGATATTCCTGAGCGCAAATCATGTGATACTAAGAGTAGCACTTTCGGTAATAAACTTTTATCTTTATGTAAACAGTCAAACATGTGCATTACCAATGGCCGTTTGGAGTCAGGTCAGTACACGTGCTACAATGGATCTAGAAACCGGTCAGGTGCTAGTGTCGTTGACTATGTAATAACGGAATTCAATAACTTTTCAATGTTTGAAAATATGCATGTCCATGAACTTTTTGAATTTTCAGATCACTGTGCTGTTGAATTTTCACTATCTTTTGAATATATGTCTTGTTTTAATTGTGACAAATCGAGTTTTGATAAGATAATTTGGGATGACAATAACACTGAATTGTTGTATGAAACACTTAATGAGAAAAAGAATATTTTTGACCATATCTCTGAGAATCTCACTTCAGGAGAGTCTGACATAAACAAAACAATCAATGATTTTTCAAATCTTGTATATGATATATCCTTTCAGTTGAATGGTAAAACTATTACAATAGATAAATCAAAGAAGCATAAAGTGAAGCGATCACTATGGTTTGATGAAAGCTGTAAACTTGCAAAATCACATTTTTATCAATGCAAACGTCGATATAAGAGTAGCCCTACTATTGAAAATAGAACTTCATTTCTGGAAAGTAGATCACTATTTCGTAAAGCAAAAAATAAAGCAAAGAGGAAATATCATTACAAAGAGAAACAATCACTTTCCAAATTGAGCAGATCTAATCCTCGAAAGTTTTGGAAATATATTAATAAATACAAAAATACGTTAAATGGTACATCCAATGATGTTAGTAGCAATGATTTCGTAGAACATTTTAGCAAACTATCCGATATACAAAATGAAAATAAGTTTCGCTCCGATGACCATGAAGAAAGACCAGGCGAATTAAGGATTGATGAATTAGACTGTCCTTTTACCTTAAATGAAATATCCAAAACACTGTCTTCTCTTAAAAGAAACAAAAGCGCTGACTATGATAACAATATTGCAGACTTTTTCATAGATTCTAGTGAGTTTATATCTCCGTATCTTGTCACTATTTTTAATAATATTTATGATAGCGGTATTTACCCTGAGTCTTGGTACAAAGGTGTCATTGTCCCAATTCACAAAAAGGGCGACAAACAGAACCCAAATAATTACAGAGGCATAACATTGATAAATGTTATTTCGAAAATATGTTCCTTAACACTTCGTAATAGAATAAATTCATGGTGCGAAGACTCAGATGTTTTTAATGAATACCAGTTTGGTTTTAGAAATAACCGCAGTACTGTTGACTGTGTGTTCATTCTACATTCTATTATACAAAATATCCTATCGAAAAATCGTAAATTATATTGTGTTTTCATTGATTACGAAAAAGCATTTGACACTGTCATACACGATGCACTGTGGATTAAACTTGTTCAATCTGGTGTTAGCTGTAAAGCCATTTCAATGATGCAGTCTATATATCGAAATGTTAAATCATGTATTAAAGATTGTAATTCAATGACATATTCTAACTTCTTCGATGTAACGTTAGGCTTGAAACAAGGAGAGCCACTGTCTCCGTTGATGTTTATCTTATTTTTGAATGATATACATGAATCTGTAAATTTCGATCATCTTACTGAAAACGATATTAATTATCTTTCCATATATATGTTACTGTTCGCTGATGATATAGCGTTATTTACTACAGACGCAGTTAGTCTTCAAGCGCAACTAAATAATGTTTATGCCTATTCTTGTAAATGGGGTTTAAAAATTAATGTTATAAAAACAAAGGTATGTATTTTTGAAAAGCGTAGATCTCACAATAACTTGAACTGGTGTATAAATGGTGAACAAATTGATATAGTGGATAATTTTTGTTATCTTGGAATTAACTTTACTCATACTGGCTCTATGGGCGGTGCTGTCAAAACTCTAAATGAGCAAGCTATGAAAGCCTACCATAGCCTTCTATCAGTCTTTAATAAAGTAAGTTTGGACGTTAAAAGTACACTGTCGCTTTTTGCTGCATTGGTAAAGCCAATTATATTATATGGTTGTGAAGTCTGGGGCGTCTATAACTACCACGAGGTCGACAAAATTCATTTAAAGTTTTGTAAGAATATTCTAGGTGTACGCTCCCAGACCTCAAATGCGGCTGTATTTGGAGAATTAGGTCGTTATCCATTGTCTCTCATTTGTATTGAACGTTCTATAAAATACTGGATAAAAATTATGAAATCACCAAATTCTCTAATGTTCCGCTTGTTTGAAGAGCAACGAAATTTACAAGCTCTGAATACACAGACATGGGCTATGTCAATAATATCTAAAATAGAACGATTAGGGTTTGGATATATTCTGAACAATTTTGATGATACCATAAATTACTTGCCTAAATTAAAACAAAGGCTGCGTGACCAATATATTCAATTATGGCACGACACCTTATCCTCACAAACTAAAATGCAATGCTACATAAAATTCAAAACTGTTTTCGAGTACGAAAAATATTTAGATGCTGTGTCAAACGAAAATTATAGACAAGAGATGTCCAGATTTAGATTAAGCTCGCATCGTCTTGAAATTGAAAGTGGGAGATATAATAATGTAGTCAGAGCTGATAGAATATGTAAAGTTTGTACACAAAATGTTGTCGAGTCAGAATATCACTTTTTATTATGTTGCTCTCTATATAGAGAATTCCGAATCAAGTACTTCACAAATATGTCATGGGTCTCACTTAATAAATTTGCAAATATTCTTTCTTCAAAAAACAAGAAGGTACTTGTTAATACTGCCACTTTTATTTTTCGTTCTATGAAATTGAGACAGGAAATACTGTCAATGATTGCTGCTTCATAAGTTCTTTATATTGTTATTTACAATTATATTGATGCTGGTTTTGTGATATTGAAATTGCTGTTTATATGTGTCTATGTTTACCTAGGCCATATTTTTTTTTCTTATATGTAAATGGCTAAAGGTATAGTTATATGCCGATTTGCTATAAATAAATGGTAAATGGTTTTTATTGCTGATCATAAAATTAATGATCATTTATAAAGCCGATGATTTTTGAATTTTGATGGTAGTTCAATGAGATTGATGCTGCCTTTTTAATATCTCATTTGATAGTAACCTAAGTTACAAACTCGGCATTTACTTAAGACTGCCAAAGATTCTGATACGTCTACTGCCGTACATTAGTTTCGGTTTTATGTTAAATCTTATTATCAACGTATGTAAATTGAGTTTGATATTTATTAAAAGAGAAAAGACGTATGCGCGAATTAAAGAAGAACAAATGTACACATTATTAAAACAGTTGTTTGTTATTCCAAATGTTTTCTTAAATGAAAAGCGGTAAAAAAAACCCAGTAAAAATCGAAAATGTTTCCTTTATTATTAGACAAATAATATATATGAAAACTAAGAATTGAGACGAAATATGTGTTATGTGTTCGCACCTGAAGAGGTATCACACCTATATACGGAGGGGTAAGAAGGGTATGACTGTCACCTGTCATCATGTAATATTACTTGAACAATGTATACAATGTCATATGTTGAGTGGGATGACACATAACGAAATAAAAAATAACGACTATATAGCGCGATTTTTGTTGCCATTCTTCGTAAAAAATATCACCTGTTGAACGACTTTAGCGCAATTTTGCTGCCATTCTTCAAAGGTTTGACTGCAATTGAAGTACCACTATAAGCAGACTATATGCTTCAGACTGGGACTGATATATAAAATGCGAGAGTCGCTTATAACTAAAATATCAAGTTTCGCCAACTGCTTTTATGTATAAACATGTATGTATGACAATGTACATTAAGACCAATTTGTAATGCGTTTAAGATTCCAAAATAACTTTCTGTGATTTTCAAAATTAACTTTATATATATATAATTTAAAGCGGCGTGCGTTGTATTTATATAACAACGGACAATACTATGTTTATGACGAATACCTTAAACGATTCAAGCATATTTATATATATATATATTATTCTCTATTTATGTCTCATTAATGTACATATACAATTATTATAAAACATCATAAAAATCCATATTTTTATCTGCCGTACGGCATTTTCCGTTAATCATCGTATTTTTGGTATTCGGTACACTGTAAGTCGATAATATCATAGACATTAATAATTCTAATATATATCTGTGATAATATGGCGATGATCGGTAACATAATTTTTATGGCTGCCTCGAAAAAACTTGCCTTATCATTAATAATTTATCGATTTTCAAAATTAAAAAATATTAAGAAGATACAAAATGCGTGTGTCATGCAACAGAGTTACAATTTCGTGTGATTTGGAGCAAGAAACGAGAGACACGGGGGGATGGCGGCGGCTACGTCGTTTCAATTTAGTCTACGTAATATCTTTTAAAATAATCATCAGGACTTATTTTATAATATTTTACGAACGATGTTTCAAGTAAAACACCAATTAAGATTTTAATGTTTTTCAATCTGATGATGGAAATTTGTCATAGTTTGAACCATAGACATTAATTGTTTTCTCGCTTCGATATTCCCGCGAAACCGTTGTGTATTCAAACTCCATTACTGGACATATAGCCAATATAATCAATGAAATATACATACACACTAATCAAGGTATGTTTATTTTTTATCTACATAGTAACATTTTCTCGACTGATTTTGAAATGTTGATTGGATTGGCAGATTTATTTCTGCAAATTTCTTGCAAAACAAAACATATAACAAAGATGGCGGATCGATGAATCTCGCCACTTAAACTCTGTGATCTCGGCAAATATCGCCACAAACGTGAACCCGCGAGACTTAAAGTCGATTTGTACAGATTTCAACTGGGTCACGTGGTACAGTGACTAATCCATATTATTAATGTCTATTAATGTCTATGGTATGTACTACTTGTATACTGGACTTTTTCATGAGTTAAATCAGTCCATGGTTAAAAATCTGTTAAAGCCAACGCTTCTTTGTGGCAGTTTTTAAACAGAATTGACAGAAATTAAAATATTCATAAAATATTTATACTGTATATTTTTACCCAAAATATCTAAGACCTGCCGTCCACTAGGGCCCGAAGGGTTCCCGAAGCAGAAACTCCCCAGATCGGGATGGTTTGGCATGTCCTGGCGATGTTATGCAACCCTTCCGCATCATTTCGCATTCAATCCACATCTTCGGGAAGCCTTCCGTGAAGCTTCGTAATCATTTTAGCCATCACGAATGGTTTCCGAAGGATAGGCAAATCGATGTCAAAAGCTCCCGTTGAAGGGGTGAGTTCTACACACGGAAGCTATGCCGATCATGTTAAGATCACATACCGAAAAGCGAAAAGTTACAAATTTTATTTTTTTTAAAGGCACCAGTTGATGCCGAGTCATCAGCGTATATCCTGAATGACAGCGGAATCGATGCCGTCTGTTTGACAAGAGGTTCAGATAGTAGTTCGGCATCGTCTATGATATAGTATCGGATGATACCGTTATTTGACTTTTAGTTACATGTATATTCTCGTATAAATTTGTCATTAATATATGTGTCATCGATCTATTACGAAAAAATTAGGAACTGTCTTCGGAACGACCCGTCGATTTCAGATTGTAAACAACGGAGTATTTTGTCCACCAGACAAAATACTCCTTTGTTTACAAATTGGCGACTTGCGAAGATTATTATTCTAAGGATGTAAGTCAACATACATCAAATGTATGCCGATTCTATAGCATTTAAGGAGCTCTATAACCTGTCAATGCTTCACGGTCTTATTTGTTAGTAAAATATTGCTATTTCTGAGACTTTATGGGACTTTAATGATAATAAATGCATGCTATTCGAACTTTATGTCAATAACGATATCAATGAAGCAGTACATTTTCAGTGATTTTAGGAAAGTCTGCGACCCGGAATCATTTAGCTGAAGACCGCATTTAAATTTGCAACCTACACTCACCGAAATTAAATTCTATGGATTTTTGATCGTGGGAATGCCTGGAATAAGGAGTGTATAATAAAGCACAGTGTATTTCCTTGATTTGAAAAGTACAATACAATGTGAAATTGGAAGCATCAATGGGTAAAATACAAAGAATTAACTTGGACGTTACGCACGAAACTCGGACGTTTTATGAATTTCGGGTGGTTACTAAGAGTGTTTGACCATTTTCAATTCAACCGTTGAAGAAATATTATAGTCTTATACATCGACAGAAAGGTATTTTTGTAAGCAATACTGCAATATCAATATTTATTTCAAAGCAATAAAAGAAAATTCACTTTTTTCATTTCAAAGTGGAAAATCACGTCAAAAACTGTATGTGGCCACAGTAGATCATGCATACAGACTTAGTTAATTCATAAATATGGCCACAATAGATCATGCATACGGACTTAGTTAATTCATATATATGACCACAGCAGATCATATATACGTACTGAGTAAATTCATAAAAATGGCCACAGAAGATCATGTATACGCACGGACTAAGTTAATTAATAAATATGGCCACAATAGATCATGCATACGGACTAAGTTAATTCATATATATGAGCACAGCAGATCATATGTACGTACTGAGTAAATTCATAAAAATGGCCACAGTAGATCATGCATACGGACTTAGTTAATTCATAAATATGGCCACAGCAGATCATTCATACGGACTTAGTTAATTCATAAATATGACCACAGCAGATCATATATACGTACTGAGTAAATTCATAAAAATGGCCACAGTAGATCATGTATACACACGGACTAAGTTAATTCATAAATATGGCCACAATAGATCATGCATACGGACTAAGTTTAGTTAATTCATAAATATGGCCACAATAGATCATGCATACGGACTAAGTTAATTCATAAATATGGCCACAATAGATCATGCCTACGGACTAAGTTAATTCATAAATATGGCCACAATAGATCATGCATACGGACTAAGTTAATTCATAAATATGGCCACAATAGATCGTGCATACGTACTGAGTAAATTCATAAAAATGGCCACAGCAGATCATTCATACGGACTAAGTTAATTCATATATATGAGCACAGCAGATCATATGTACGTACTGAGTAAATTTATAAATATGACCACAGTTGATCATGTATACACACGGATTAAGTTAATTCAAAATTTGGGCACAGCTAGTAGATCCTATATACGTACCGAGTAAATTCATAATTTAATTTAATAGATCATGCATACGGACTAAGTTAATTCATAAATATGGCCACCATAGATCATGCCTACGGACTAAGTTAATTAATAAATATGACCACAGCAGATCATTTACGGACTAAGTTAATTCATAAATATGGCCACAATAGATCATGCATACGGACTAAGTTAATTCATAAATATGGCCACAATAGGTCATGCATACGTACTGAGTAAATTCATAAAAATGGCCACAGCAGATCATTCATACGGACTTAGTTAATTCATTATATGACCACAGCAGATCATATGTACGTACTGAGTAAATTTATTAATATGGCCACAGTAGATCATGTATACACACGGACTAAGTTAATTCCAAATTTGGGCACAGCTAGTAGATCATATATACGTACCGAATAAATTCATAATTATGGCCACTGTAGTAGATCATGTATACAGTATACGGATTGTTCAAATTGATAAAAATGGCCACAGTATATACATCTTCCAACGCAGTTTGTCGAGTTCAATATAATATTAAAGTACTACAGTATTCACGCTATTTACCTTCACAAGCATGTTATTAAGACCATATAATTTGTTATATCTCGATAATATTAAATATAACGTGTAGCATTTTAATATATAATATAATACTAATTTATCGTCACTATTAACAGAGTGGTGTCAATTGAGAAGGGTAAAAGTTACTGTAACACCGCTCAATAACACAGGTTACTATTCTACTAACGCACCGGTAAATTCCATAAATATGGCTTTTCATACTCATGGAAATAAGTAAATCCCGTAAAATAATTATTACCATTGAAGAGTAGCAATTTCTGGCGCGTTCACAATTATCTCCCTTGAATGAGTATTTTTTAATAAAAGGGAAGTAACTGATTAAAAAATTAAAAGTCCTCGGTGGTTATCTTTCTTTGCTGAATAGATGCTGATCTATGGTATTAACCCCTAAAAGTTGTTAAGGTTCTTGGTTGGGCAAGTGTGTGATCATGATTCATGGGCTGTACGGCAGCCATGTGTGCTGTCAGTGATCAAGGGGCGGTAGTGGAGTGAGCATATAAGGCTCGCTTGAAGCATCCATTTTTGGCGATGTGGATGGCTTACAAGTGCTATGTCTGACTCTAGCGTGTGTGGCTAGGCGCTGCCGTCATAGCTGTGTGTCTTTGGTCTGTGCCCTACTATTACCCCTTACTCCATGGGCACACTTTTTCCTGCCTCATTCAGTACACAGGTGTTACCATATAGCTGAGATGGCGTACATTCTTGATAATTTATGTAAATCAGTTAATACAATGTATCTGAAAACCAGCATGGACATATATGGCCCTAGTTATGCACCTTTTTTTACATTTTTTTACACATGCGTATAAGTAACCTATTCATTACTTTGGTTACTTCAGGTTACACCTTCTATTCCTTTGGTTACCTTATCTTCCCAATACAACCAGTCAACCAGTCAATTTCATCAATATACTATTTGTAGAAAATACCCCCTGCATATTTAGTAACTCTGGTTACTGCACTATAACTTTGGTTACTTGTTGGTTACAAATGGTTACTCATGCATGTTACTTCAGTATATTTGTGACAGTCCCCTGCAGATTACTGCACTATTATAAAGCTATATATTGAATATATTTTTCACTAATGTTCAAGATTAGCTACTTGTTTTTTTGTGTGTGTTTTTTATCTCTTTTAGTTATTTGTGTTTCCAATCATAAATCAAGCCTTTGTTATGTTATGCCTAGTTTCATAAACTTGTGTATTTTTTAATGTAATTATATGGCAGAAATAGGAAATAAAATATATTCTATTCTATTAACATTGAAATATTATGATTGTTATAATGAAATTAATACTGCATGGACACAGATAAGTATTCTAAATTGCCATGATAAATAAATCTTGTCTATAGACTACGATTTTAAAAAAATATTGCAAAAATTTGCAATTTTTATAATTTCTAAGCACAATGTAGGCCAAATAATCATGTCTTCGTTCGTTTGAGATGCTGCGATCCTGTGAACTGGAAAAACTCGATATGGACTATGAACGGGCAATTCGTGATATTTGCACTATATACGCATACATATTTGTGGAGCAGGTTTTAATCACAGACGAAATGTTTGAAATATTGACAAGAGAATCTGCTACAAAAGTGGTAAGTGTATAATAATATTTATATATTTACAATATATTGGTAGCATCCTGTGGAAACTAAGTGTAAGATTTATATAAAAAAAAACATGCATGAACCTAATTCATGCCAATTTGGAGTGAATAATAAAACATGAATTTGTTTAGTTTACCATACCTCTTACAACATTATATATATAATCAAAACAGTTAAAAGTGAAACAAAATCATAACTGCAAAAAGTAATTAAACATACTTTATATAATAAGCCTTAAAATATAAATCATAACTTAATTCAACCTTATAACTTTAATTTGTTATTTAAATTATTTAGTACTTTGGTGACATATTATCATTTGATTACTGGTTGGGGTGTCTAAGTCAACCTTTTGTGATGTGGATATAATGGCAAAAGATCAATTAAACTAATCATCTGAAAACAAAAGTAGTTTATTAGGAAGATCCTCTCATAAGTCACTTGAATAGGGGTTTTATGATTTCTCTGCAGGGTGCCTGTCTAGGGGTCTAATTCAACCCTTTGAGATATATATAATGTGGGAAAAGATCAATTAAACTAATCAACTGAAAACAAAAGTAGTTTATTTGGAAGCTCCTCCCATAAGTCACTTCAAAGGGGGTTTTATGATTTCTCTGCAGGGTGCCTGTCTGCAGGTGGTATTAAATTGGAACAATTAAAAACTCCTTCATTAAGTGCTAATTGCCACTGCTGTCAATACCACATTAGAAAAGTTTATAATTAAATGTGAATTTGTAGATTTTCATAATAATTATTGTGTGAATTTATGTTTTGTATAACATGGGGACTGTATTAAGTTGAATGTATCATAGGAAGTGCAAATTAAAGTTAGAATTTTGTAGTGTTTATGTAATTCCAATGACTATGATATATATTATCTGTTAACATCTATCCGGAATTAAAAGGACAAATTTATTCATAGGATAGACATGTGAGTACCGGTATATCAACTGTTTCACAAATAATCAGTTATTTCTCTTGAAAAGTAAGACCATTTAATAATCATCTTTTTCAATAATTCTCATTTTTGAAAGTTCATTTGTTAGTATTGCCATGCATTTATTCATATTATTAACATTTATTGTAGAACATATATAATATTTATTTCCAACATAAAATGAGCATTTACATGGCATTCATAATAACAAAATATACAAATTTATACAGTAAATGTAGGCATGATTAAATAAAATAGCTTTGTGAAATAAACATTAAATGACAAGGATAACAGAAAAAGTGTTCGAAGGAACCCTTATTTCTATTGCCGACTGTGGTCCTTCATAATTGCTAATGTTTAAAGATTAAAATAACATTAAACGCAACTAGTGAAATATGATAAAGATGAAAAATAGTACTAAGAATGAGCAAAAATTAATCAAATTTGTCATGTGATGTAAAATATAATGATAATAATGACCCTGAATTAAAAATAAGTATGATAATAAGTTAAACATGCTATTATCACAGTATATTATAAAACTATATACATGTATTCAATATATTAACATTGAAATATTATGATTGTTATGATGAAGTTAATATTGTATGGACACAGATAAGTATTTTAAATTGCCATGATAAATAAATAATTTTACTATCTATTGTGACAAATTATGTCATATAGAAATAATTAAAAATTATTAAATATAATAGAATTTAAATTCGCTTAAAAATGGAAATAAAACAGTAGTAAACTTGTGTCTACCACTTTCTTAAGTACTACAATCAAAGATCTAGAAATATGTATTTTAGGTATTTGCTGCAATAAAAACAGAATTTAATTAATATGAAACTCTCAACTTTTACAATATAAACATTCTGATTCTGACACTTTTAAAATGGTCATTGACGATATTAAAATACTGCTCTTAGTCCAAGATCTCCAAGTTTGATAATGTTCAATTATAAATAATTTTTTAAAAACTAAACACTGCACGGTTACTAAGGTTGTCAAAATTTGAAAATTCTATTCATCAAAATTAGATTGCAGACTGTAAAAACAGCCATCAGCGATATCTCATTACATGGATTAAAGCCAGCATTAGTGTATAGTAAAAATGTAAGTATTTACAATTTTGAGATTTCATTCTAAGCCAATTTCAAAATCTTGCTGGTTTAACCTTTACCTACCTATCCAAACAGATGTCCCTACTTATACATGTATAATAATTCATACATGCTTAACTCGAAAAGGTCTGAAAATATTAATAATAATTAATATGGTTTATAATTATCTTAAAGCTCTATATATTATAAGCATGTGCATCACAAATATACTAGTGTCTATGTACACAGTATGCAATATTATAATTACTGAGATAAAAAAAAATATCACTAGTAGAATTATTTACCTACCTATACCTATATTTTATAGTACTGGGGTCAGTAAAGGTCACACAAACAATATTTTAATTGCCTTGTTCAGTTTTCATGCATGCTTATTTAGTTATTATGATGTGCTGCAAATTTGTATGTGTTATTAATGTGGCTGACCAGGGATAACGTACGCCCTAGATAATGCAAAAGGCGGAAATGTTTGGTAAATATACTTTAGGTTGATTTATTAAGTGTGCTTCATTTAAAAGCTTGAAATATTGACAGAGGTTTGATCACTTCCGGTTTTTCAATATTGTTTGAATGATAGATCTAAGGGCCTATCATAATTTAGCAGTGTCATTCGAAAACAACCTAGTTTGACTACATTTGTACGGTACATGAATTATCCTATGGAGAAGGGTATTATAATATATATGTGGCAACTGTTATACAAACAGCAATAATGATAATATTGAAAAAATATACACACTAACATATTTGTAGTTTTGTATGAAATACAAAGTTAGAAGAATCGATACTTGCAACAGCCAATTTCACTGTCACGTGATACGCCTAACGTTATATTTACGTATTTGCAACCTTCTTAATACTACAAATGCGAGGACCGTCCGTGATACTGATGAAGTACTTGTGTACATATGTATGTATAGTGTTTTGAGTTTTTGGTATCTATCTACATACCGTTGCTACAGGATGCAAAAAAAAAACACTCAAAAGAATTACTGAAAACGTTAAAAATTTCTAAATATGGCATTGATTTCCACTGTTTTTCATGTTAGTATTGTACATTGTTTACATGCGGCATACCTAAATCATACAGGCCTCATAAGTCTCGTCTTCATAACTGTAAAGTCAATCTCGGCGATCAAGGACTGTAACGTTATAATAATTGATAGTAAATCCTCAATGGAATACCAGATTACCTCCCAGCGTTAAACTGTCCAAACGCATATAATTTCGATATATAATAAAAAATAAATGTATTTAAATATGTGACTAAAAATTCTGAAATTTTGAATGGGAGTAGGTAGGAAGTTATTGTAGTTCTGTGTAATTTTTTACCAAAATCTGATGAATAGATTTTCAGAAAATTAAGAAAAACACATTTTTTCTATCGCAAACTAGCTATATGTATATATGCCCATGAATTTTATGTTTGTTGATTCTTACTTCTGCCTATAATGTCTAGTTACTAACTCATACCATTTATACCTTTTTTAGATCGCCACACTTGAAAAACTATTCAAAAATAAAAAAAATTTGCTCACTTTCCACTCAAAATTCAAATATTTTCATAACTAGCCATGCAAACATTTATTATTTCTGGCAGAATGATACTTAAAGCTTGCCTTTTCCATTAATCCCTCCATTGATCCCTGTTGTACAAGGACTTCTTACAGAGGCTAATCACCTTAACTTTAAGAAACCTTTTTTCAACAGTAGGCTAATCCAGTCAATGTTTGCAAATACAACATTATCTATAGTGCGCCCGAGATATAATGGCACAATAGCATTGACACATGTTAATAATGCGATGGTTTCATTTCCAAAAGAAAGGGGACCCGGGTGATCATTTGCAGTCCGGTTCAATAAGTGCTCTTTTCACCTAGAACCGCTATACATTTGATGTCTGGTATCTTACTCTGGGCAAGTATTTACTTAACTTAAGGTGAAATCTGTAAATGTCTTCATAGTAATATTATGAGAACTAAGATTTCACAACTGTTTAAAATAATAGGAATTATTAGTAAATCTTACAAACATAATTTTGTTTTAATTTAACATCAATATTAAGTCTACTGAAAGTTGTCAACAAACTAAAATAATATTATTGTTTGTTATAATAAGTGTTATACACATATTGCTTGTTCGTACAATGTTCATACTGCATGTATCAGACTCCCTGTATAGTGAAATTTAAATCCCAATATATGTAGTTATACAAACATGGGCAGAATAATTTCATGTTGAACTAAACTGTACCATATCTGTTCAGGCAATGGTGTAATGTTTTAGGTTCATATAAACACCTTCAAAATACCGTACTTGACTCGCAACCATACACATTTACAGTCTTTTCAATGTTAAATAAAATCAAGTATGAACATAAGCTTGGCTGCCAGGTAAAGTCAAACGGAAAAAAAACTCTTCATCTGTGTGGTCCCCTCAACCCCCTCCACAAAAGTTCTTTTTGTATTTATTTTTTCAGATGTATTTTTACATATATCTGAAAAAAATTTTTTGTAGAACCTGGCAAATAGGCTTTTAGGATAATTTTAATGCCACTGTTATGCACTCATTTTATATGCCTATTTTGTACATGTATTCAAAATAACTATTATGTATTCCATTTTATACAATCAATAAGATATTAAGCCATATGCCCCTATTTAAACATGACTGGAACTATGAAAACAAGCATAGAACATGTCATCAATAGCAGGAACCTTATACCAGCCCCTTAATAATCTTTTCAGTTTCATATTTAGTTTATACTATTTATTTTAGGTCAATTGTGAAACAAGTTTTTTAACTTAAATTAATCCTTATCCCATGTCAGGAGGGTATGTGAGAAGAGAAGTCAGATTCTTTTTAATGCTGAGCTTCACGGGACCTACTAGTACCATTTATATTTTGTCTCTGGTATGGCAATATCGGGTATCTACCCTAGACCTCCTGCATTCGAAAGGTTATTTAGATTATTTAGTACTTTTGAAACCCTTATTTGATTACCAGTAGGAGTCTTATTCATCCCTTTGAGATGTGGATCTAATAGAAAAAAGATAAACTGAAAACAAAAGCAGTTTATTTGGAAGCTCTTCCCATAAGTCACTTTAATAGGGGTTTTATGATTTCTCTGCAGGGTGCCTGTCTAGGGGTCTAATTCAACCCTTTGAGATATATATAATGTGGGAAAAGATCAATTAAACTAATCAACTGAAAACAAAAGTAGTTTATTAGGAAGATCCTCTCATAAGTCACTTTAATAGGGGTTTTATTATTTCTCTGCAGGGTGCCTGTCTAGGGGTCTAATTCAACCCTTTTGAGATATAGATAATGTGGGAAAAGATCAATTAAACTAATTTACTGAAAACAAAAGTAGTTTATTAGGAAGCTCCTGCCATAAGTCACTTTAATAGGGGTTTTATGATTTCTCTGCAGGGTGCCTGTCTAGGGGTCTAATTCAACCCTTTGAGATATATATGATGTGGGAAAAGATCAATTAAACTAATCAACTGAAAACAAAAGTAGTTTATTTGGAAGCTCCTCCCATAAGTCACTTCAGAGGGGGTTTTATGATTTCTCTGCAGGGTGCCTGTCTGCAGGTGGTATTAAATTGGAACAATTAAAAACTCCTTCATTAAAGACCTGGATTTTGGCTCTGAGCCAACTAAATTTGGTCATTACTTTCCCAGCATGTGGTTCTAGATTTTAAAGATATCTGACCATATTGTACCCTATTACATAATATTATGTAACATTGCACAGTATGTTAATTAGTTTACAAGAGGCCCTGGTATTGGATAATGACAGGAGTTCACTTTATGACAGGAAGTTATAAATATGCCTATAGAAAAAATAAAAGCAGGAGAAAAAACCCTGAACCTTCAAGATTGACATATCTATTGTGTTGCTAGAAAGGAGTGATTAGACACAAATGCATATTAATAATTAATGTAAAGTTATAAATGTGTGAAAATCTGAACATATAGTTAACATGTCTAAATAATGTATTCCTTGAAATGAGTGAATTGATTTTATTCATAAGATATAGAAATGTTATTTTTGTTGATTTTGGTTAAAATGTTTTAAATATATAAAAAAAATATTTACTTGATCTATGTGTATTATGTTATCTTACATACACACAATATTACAAACATGTTTTGGGGTACTACATACAGTAGCACATTATTGATCATCAGTAGCTATATTGGCCTCTTATCCCTGTCACTGACCAGTTACAGTGTTTTATGACCCCAGATAATCACTGATAGTGATCTCATGCTGGCACAATGCTGGCATCATGCTGATCCCTCTATAAAGTTCTGGATCAGAAGCAAAGAAGGAAAAATGTCAATACCACATTAAAAGTTTATAATTAAATGTGAATTTGTAGATTTTCATAATAATTATTGTGTGAATTTATGTTTTGTATAATATGGGGACTGTATTAAGTTGAATGTATCATAGGAAGTGCAAATTAAAGTTAGAATTTTGTAGTGTTTATGTAATTCCAATGACTATGATATATATTATCTGTTAACATCTATCCAGAATTAAAAGGACGAATCCATTCATAGGATAGACATGTGAGTACCGGTATACACTTACGGACTTTGAAAACGCACCACTTATTCAAACCACGAAATTTAATAGTAAACATTGTTTAAATTAATTAAAATTTTGTCTATAGATAGCTCAATGTATGTTTTAACATCTGGCAAAATTTCAAAACGACAGTTAACAATTTTACTTAGTCACGTGACATCCACGTGCTTAAGTCTCTAAACCAAATTCACAGTTATGGTGAGTGTGTGTAAAGTTATGCTTTTGGTGCGTTCACAACAGCGGGTACTCATAACAATTGCAATCCGCTTCTGGAGAATGTTCTTCTATTCACCAACAAAGGTTCGGACAACATTGTGCGCATATCGCGTTGTGGAACTCATCTGTGGACTCAGGTTTGAAAGAACATGTCATATGTTTTCGGTGGGATCAAAATCTGGGACATTCCATCACGCAGATATTGCTTTCTTCAAGAAAATAGACTGTTATACGTTATTTATGCGCATGGTTATATTCATACTGTTCAAGGTTAACACCCCCGTCATGCGGAAATAGAAATACAAGAAGGAAATGACTGCATGTTGAAGCACGTGTTCTGTGTTAGATGAAACAACAATTGGCAGGGTACTAAGTGAAAATGTTGTATTTCATAAATAAGCGTGTTTGATATTTGTAATTGATGATTTAGCATATCTATCGACACCAAGCCTTCTTTTGACAGGCATGGTTGTTGACCGGAATTCGTTTTTTTTGGCGGAGCATGCGCATTGATTTATCCGAATTAGGGGAGTTTTTAGGCCTTTAATCCCTATTTGAAGATCAACTGTGGTGTCAGTTGTCATAAAACGCTATTGGGGACGAATATTTATTGTAGCATGACAATGTAATCGCGCAAAAACGACGCCTTGGCTACTTCCGGTTTGTAACATCTCTTTACCTCCAGACACATCAGTTTCAGATTGACATTAAATGTAACCTTTGGTTTTGAAAACTTAAAATGTGTTGTTTTTTTGGTATGCTAATGAATCGTTTACACATCGTCATTTACACTGGTCGGATATTGTCATTCGCACGAGACTCACGCGCTAAAAATGAGATTTGACCACGTGGTCACTACTAGCGATTTGGTTAGTAAAAATGGATCAAAATATACTTTACCGACAACGTTCTAACCCAGGAACATTATTCCATTGGTATAAAATAATCCTAAATAGTTTATAAAAAAAATACCGACCCCTGAAAAGTGGTGCGTTTTCAAAGTCCGTAAGTGTATCTACTGTTTTATAATTCCAATGAAATGTATAAGTGTAGTCATTTTTTAGACTAACAGGAACAACATTTATTGATATACTTAGCAACTTTTCTAAGTCATCGCTTCTATTTTCGTAGATAACTTTATCACCCATGTTTATATCTCAATAAAATTTGGCTATATATCATGCATCAATGATCAGTTTGCAAAATTATTTAGTACAACAACAAGTTTAGTTTGATATGTATTTATCAAAACAATTGAAACAATTTAACATATCTACCAAGGTAAAGGTAAAAGTCTCAAATTTATATTTTGATGACCACCCTGAGTCTGATTTTTCAACTTGACACTACTCAAAATCATTGTTGAATTAATGTATCAAATCAATGATTTTTACCGTCTGAACGAAAATTACAGTCAAGTCTTCGAAAAAAGTGATTTTATGTCATAACGTAACTTCAATACCAAACGCTTTCGCAATCAGCATGTAAATTTGACAAACAATTATATACGCATAAACAAGTTTACGTTAAAAATTGATCAACCAGTGATATCCTGTGTAATTCTTCTCACACGTCAACAGAAAATACCACTATTCGCCGTACTGACATCACGTCATCTTAGTTCTCACATCGTCTGACACATAACTGTGACATCATTTGAATGTTTTTTAAACGTGCAGCTTCTTTGATTATATTTCAGAAGTGTTTGGAACAAATTCAGTACATGTGTATCTTTATCATATGATATGGCCAGCTCTGACACAGATTTTTTCAACTGTCTAGTATGAACTAGTCAAATCAAATTCTTCATTCTTTTTGTTGTAATAAATATTTATTAACGTCAACAGTTTCGTAAATGATTTATATTAATTAATATTTTTTAAAACTGAAATTATCAACAGCTACATATGAATTATAGAAAATAATCTGTTTGCTATTTTTATAAAATTTCACAAAGATTATAATTTAAAGAAATTAAAAAAAGAAACTCAATAACCAGAATTTCTTAGGATGATCAAAATACTTTATCAATTATCAACTGTCCTTGCATCATACATACTAAATAAAACAAAATACATTTATAATTAATCATAAAATATCAATATTAATAACTTATCAACAATAATAATAATAATAACAAAGACTTTATTTATAGAGGCAACATAGTTAGGCGTTTGCCCAATCTTCCATAATTTTATCAATTATATAACAATACACCCAAGACAGTACTCCTCCACATGGAAGGTGTAATGTCTAGGGTTTTGGGAGGAGTACTGCCCATGGCTAAAGTGTCCAGGAGGAGTAAAGTCCTGAAATCAATGATAATAAGTTTGGCAACATTTACCAAGTTGCGGATATTGTCTATTGTCTAACCAATTATGTTATCCACTGAAAATAAAGACGTTAAATCAAAGAACTAAAATACAGTCATTTAGGTCATTGTCTTCTATATGTGTATGGTGAGTTACTGTCCTTCAATCTTCTGTTCCTCTGTAAGTTAACGAGACATCAGTCAGAACTATTAGAGCTATATTATGATTATTCTTAATTATAGATTACAAAAACAACAGTCCTGCATATGTATACATATACTCAAACCATCATGCGCAGTATTGGATTAATGAAAAGACGATACCTATTTAACTACTTTATATTATTGATAAAATTCAGTTTATACTAATTTATTTTTGGTAGATTGTGAAACAAGTTCCAGGAATCCTCCATGCATGAGAACTTAAAGAACTTCAAGGTTAAAAATTTTTAATTCTAAACACATTTTTAAAAACAATATTGCGAAACTTGCATACAACAAGTGGTGACTTTTGATTCATTTTATCCATGAACTTTTCTAATTCAAAACTCAAAATCATGTAAGTGGCTTAGTTAAGATTACAGGAGATGGTTAAATAATGCATTTTGGCAATAAAATGAATGAGGAAAAGTGGCAAAATATGCCCAAATCACAAAAACCTGGTTTCCATGGCAACGGTACCCGATATCATTTATATGAACCCTGGTTTGTTGTTAGTGGGCGGTATGTTTAAAAGGGTGCAAGTTTCAGCAAAATCGGTGACTATGCCTGCCGGACCCCTTCTTTATTTTTTTGGTTTTACAGAGAATTGCTCTTAATATGTTAATTGATTATTATGCTTTACACAGTAAGTCGGTAGATTGTAATAGTTTCCATTCAATAACCGAAAAAATGTTAAGCCCTGGGATATTCAAATTTTACATGGAGGTTGGACAATAAAAGTAGATACACCTTATTCATTTTGAGGTCAAAGGTCACTGGGATCTTTACTATTTGTTTGACCAAATGGTGTCAGTTCAAGAATTTTGCCCTAGGATCTACCACGGAGGTATATAAATAAATGGAGGTGAATGTTGATGAACTTCCCGATTATCCTCGCCTCGGGAGATCGAATCAGCGCCATTTTGAAATTTCGTAACGAAGCGGCCTGAAACATCGTTTTTACAAGTTAACACATATTTACTAATTATATTGTGTGTTTTATTTGTAACAGAACATATTTGAGTAATTATTAAAGTTAAACCCGCACGAATTAGTCATGATTAACGCGTCAAAACCAAAATAAAGTGCATTTTAAATTTCTTGATAAATCGGCCCGCCGCGAACAGAATTAAATGGCGGCAATTAGAATTTGTCATAATGTTGCAGTGCAAACTGTGAAGTGCTGGGTGCAGTATTTAAATCAATTACCTGCTACATTTGTTCCTAATACATGTATCTTGGTCAGGGATGTGTTAATTTGTTTATTTTCGCTTGTTACTGTTCACAATTAATTGTAAAAAATAGAGTCGATGAAAACCGTTAATGGCGGCCGAGACCCTCAAAGTGAAGAGGTGATAAAATTTGAACGCATCTAGTGATGTTGAATGTGCATAATTTAGATTAATTACCCGCTGTATGTGTACGTAATAGATATATATTTGCAATGGATATGTTTTCTGTTCATTTTCTCAAGGTATCGTTCATTTTTAATGGTGAAATAAACAGTGTCCAAATTGACTCAAATAAGAGTATAATGGCATCCAATAAGGACAAATTGGTGTAAAATATCCCTTGATATAGAAATCTAGCTTTCTCTGGGATCAACCTCCATAGAGCAACAACCTGCTTCAAGCAATATTATCTAATATATAGACGAGAGTGTACAAAAAACCGAAAGTTTTCTCATGCAAAACAGGTATTGCTCTAGAAATGTTGCAATGTAACTTTACATATTGATGGTTTACAATCCAAAATGAATGAACCAGCACTTAATTTAGCAATAAAATGGTTTTTATTCATAAACAAAACTTACACACACTATCACCATGAGAGAGAACTTCAGAGGATAGCAGTTTCATATACTTTAGTAGTCACGTGACCCCCTGGGTTTCAAATACAGATATTACACACCTTCCTATTTTCGATAATTATATTATTTCATAAACCCTGTATCAACATTACATGTATACACTTACACGCAACCAGTTAGTTATGTAACATTATTGTGTTTGTAATTCACAATATTGCATCTTTTCATCCCATGTGCATTCACCATAGCAACCATAAATGCCTGATCTATATCTGATCTAATCAGTTTTCATAGTGTTTAATTGGCACAGCATGTGTTTATTAATTAATATCAAACAAATTTTATAATAAGCTACTGATCACAATCATAGCTACTGTATAAATGTGACAGATGGTGAGAGCATATACTGATTGGTTGTATATTGGTCCTTACTGGAACCCCACTGTGTAAACTGTCCCCGCAATCCAGAAATAGTTGAATAAGATTTATCACATTTATTACATTGGTATATTTTTGATTTCACTTTTCACATCTGATGGTTTACTGGTAATTTCGTAGTCGGAATCTATTTCACTGCATGTGTGCTCGCCAAGTAGATCGTCCAAATTAAGGTTATCAAAATCAACAAAATCACTTTTTCCGTAAGCCATAATTTATTATTTAGTGGATTTGAAATCTTAATACTTAATGACGGATACTTTGGAAAATGATATTAAATTCGTTCCTATTGTGTTTTTTTTTACTAATGTACCACGTGAATACTCGTGAAAAGATCGGCATTTTTTAAAAAGAACGCGTGGAGTTATTATCGCATAAATAAAATTATGGACGATTAAATTGAAATTAAATTGTTAATTGCTTTAACAATTTGTACTGATCAATAGCTAATTATCATACAACACAGGGCTATCAATTAACGATTAACGTTCCAGAGGTACCAAACATAAGGCAGTACTTAACACCTTTGTCAAATACCCCGGCACCGCGGGCCTATTTATGAATTTATTAAGCGCGGATACAGCACTGGTAATTTAATTGCTTAGAAGTAAACCAAAAAAATGGCTAGGCAGAATTAAACATTATTTATGACGAGAATATCATCGGCCCCACGGGCAAACCACATAAATGCACAATCGCAACTTTTCAGGAGAATAAAAAAAATGTCTTAGATCTATCTGCAAAAATATGTTGGAAAAGAAAAAACGTAACTAGATCTATATTTATTTCGGAAAGGTTTCATAAAAAGAATCATTTCAATAATCTATTATTAATCACCGCGCAATAAATAAACGCACGTAATAAAACACGTAGATCTACACATTAAATTAGCGATCGCATAAAAAGCTGTATAATGCCGTGAAAATCCTTTTCGCTCTTTTTATCTTTCCGCTTATTAGTGATTACGCTCATTAAATTCCTTGCGCCCCGTTGAGCATACTCTTATCAGTTTATAAGCAGACGATATTTTCTACGGCGAGGATAATCTAATCTCGTCAGTGTATTGTATAGGGAGTTTCAAATCCTTATATGTATTTAAATCCTTGGATCTACGAATTAATTAGCAACAGCAGATAAAATTAATTTTGAGATCAGTAGGCTAAACGTTAAGGTCACCGAGACCTTTACTCTTTCCGACTGTTGGGCTGCTATGGGGCATACATGTTTTGCAAATAACTCTTGCTAGAATGAGGTTTCGAGAACTATTAAATATCAAAATATTACCAAGCAAGTTGTGTTTTATAATATTACTTTTTTATTATTAATAAGTAATGAAATCGAACAAAGTAAGCATACGTGTGCCTTTTTAGCTCACCTGTCACAAAGTGACAGAGTGAGCTTTTGTGATCACTCTTCGTCCGTCCGTCCGTCCGTCTGTCAACAATTGGGTTGTGTCCTCTCTAGCGGTCACAATTTTGGCCTAATCTTTATGAAACTTGGTCACAATGATCATCTCCACAAAATCTAGGTCAAGTTCGATATTGGGTCATCTGGGGTCAAAAACTAGGTCACTAGGTCAAATCAAAGGAAAACCTTGTGAACACATTTGAGGTCACAATTTGAGCCTAATCTTTATGAAACTTGATCACAATGATCATCTCCATAAAATCTAGGCCAAGTTCGATATTGGGTCATCTGGGGTGAAAAACAAGGTCACTAGGTCAAATCAAAGGAAAACCTTGTGAACACATTAGAGGTCACAATTTGAGCCTAATCTTCATGAAACTTGATCACAATGATCATCTCTGTAAAATCTAGGTCAAGTTCGATATCGGGTCATCTGGGGTCAAAAACTAGGTCACTAGGTCAAATCAAAGGAAAACCTTGTGAACACATTAGAGGTCACAATTTGAGCCTAATCTTTATGAAACTTGATCACAATGATCATCTCTGTAAAATCTAGGTAAAGAACGATATTGGGTCATCTGGGGTCAAAAACTAGGTCACTAGGTCAAATCAAAGGAAAACCTTGTGAACACATTAGAGGTCACAATTTGAGCCTAATCTTTATGAAACTTGATCACAATGATCATCTCTATAAAATCTAGGTCAAGTTCGATATTGGGTCATCTGGGGTCAAAAACAAGGTCACTAGGTCAAATCAAAGGAAAACCTTGTGAACACATTAGAGGTCACAATTTGAGCCTAATCTTTATGAAACTTGATCACAATGATCATCTCTGTAAAATTTAGGTCAAGTTCGATATTGGGTCATCTGGGGTCAAAAACTAGGTCACTAGGTCAAATCAAAGGAAAACCTTGTGAACACATTAGAGGTCACAATTTGAGCCTAATCTTTATGAAACTTGATCACAATGATCATCTCTATAAAATCTAGGTCAAGTTCGATATTGGGTCATCTGGGGTCAAAAACAAGGTCACTAGGTCAAATCAAAGGAAAACCTTGTGAACACATTAGAGGTCACAATTTGAGCCTAATCTTTATGAAACTTGATCACAATGATCATCTCTGTAAAATTTAGGTCAAGTTCGATATTGGGTCATCTGGGGTCAAAAACTAGGTCACTAGGTCAAATCAAAGGAAAACCTTGTGAACACATTAGAGGTCACAATTTGAGCCTAATCTTTATGAAACTTGATCACAATGATCATCTCTGTAAAATCTAGGTCAAGTTCGATATTGGGTCATCTGGGGTCAAAAACTAGGTCACTAGGCCAAATCATTGAAAAACCTTGTGAACACATCAGAGGACACAATTTGAGCCTAATCTTTATGAAACTTGATCACAATGATCATCTCTGTAAAATCTAGGTCAAGTTCGATATTGGGTCATCTGGGGTCAAAAACAAGGTCACTAGGTCAAATCAAAGGAAAACCTTGTGAACACATTAGAGGTCACAATTTGAGCCTAATATTTATGAAAATTGATCACAATGATCATCTCTATAAAATCTAGGTCAAGTTCGATATTGGGTCATCTGGGGTCAAAAACTAGGTCACAAGGCCAAATCATTGAAAAAGCTTGTGAACACACTAGAGGTCACAATTTGAGACTAATCTTTATGAAAATTGATCACAATGATTATCTCTATAAAATCTACGTCAAGTTCGATATTGGGTCATCCGGGGTCAAAAACTAGGTCACAAGCCTTTGAAGGCCAAATCATTGAAAAAGCTTGTGAACACACTAGAGGTCACAATTTGAGCCTAATCTTTATGAAACTTGATCACACTGATCATCACTATAAAATTTTGGTCAAGTTTGATATTGGGTCATCCGGAGTCAAAAACTAGGTCACGAGGCCAAATCATTGAAAAAGCTTGTGAACACACTAGAGGTCACAATTTTGACCATATCTTTATGAAACTTGATCAAAATGATCATCATTATAAAATTTAGGTCAAGTTCGATATTGGGTCATCTGGGGTCAAAAACTAGGTCATGAGGCCAAATCATTGAAAAATCTTTTGAACACACTAGAGGTCACAATTTTGACTCTATCTTTATGAAACTTGGTCACAATGTTTATCTCTATAAAATCAAGGTCAAGTTAGATACTGTGTCATTTGGGCCAAAATCTAGGTCACTAGGCCAAACAGGTGAGCGACCCAGGGCCCTTTGGACCCTCTTGTTTGACTTAACAGTTGAGTTATTGTTGACCCAAAAAGACTTCGGTATATTTTCTGAAACATAAAAACTGACCGTTATTATATAAATGAATGCTAACAAGTTTGGTCACCAATTGATAGTGGTAAATACAATGCATTGATGACAACCACAATGATCCATGTAATGAAAATGATCTGGTATTAAATTGGTGGGTGTTATGCTGAAAGATTCTGCAAATTATGTATGAATCAATGTCATCTTACATTGTAGGTACTAAATATTGCTGGTAAATACCAATACATGAATCACGTAATGGATTATGTCAGAAACATCATGGTTCCATTCTACAAGAAGAAGTTACCGGTTCTTGGACTTAGACCAACACAACATGATGAAGAAACAATTGATTCCACCATTGATTTTGAGGTATAAATGAGGGTCACTTGATGTTTAATATCCAACTTATGTGTATAATAGTTGACATTATCTGAAAGATCCAACCTTTGCCTAGAAAACTTGTCAAGCAATATTGAAATCGGAAAACTATCCATGCTGTCATATACTAATTTATCGAAAAGGGTGGGTGGCACACTAGATTTGCTTTAAAATAATGCATATTAATAGTCCAAAGGGTGATGTTAATGTTCATGTTTCTATAATTTTCACTCTATTGATTTGAAATTTGCACTTTTCATTCCTCATATACTTACTAAACTGGTGGTTAATCTGTTTTTGTTTGTAAAGTTAAATGGCTTAAGTAGAAAGTCCAGTCTGCTTTCTGAATGCTAAACATGTGAATTGTTACTAATTGTAAATTAGAATTTTATAAATGTATTTGATGTATAAAATATAATAATATAATATTAATTTGCCTGCTTGAAATAACAGATATTGCAAAATGGTCACAATTATTAATTGCTTGTATACAAACAATCACTGGAAATGATCTCAGTAAATTTCTTTTGGAATTCTCTGAAACTTCACAAGGCTCGAAACCAGTATAAAAATCAACTTCAGATGTCTTTGCTATTTAAATGATCATTTCTGGTCAACTGCTGCTGGTCTGACAGTTATAGTCTTGCTAGATTACTTGCTTTGAAACCAGGATTTTATACTATAAAAGTTTATTTTTTAGGCTGTGAACTCCACAACAGTTTTTTCTAATAAAAAAGAAGACCGTTTTTGCCTTGGATGCAACAGTAATTATGAACAAGGACTTTGTCGTCAAGAAAGGTGCTCTTCTAAACAGACCCACCAGCATAGGCCAGAAAACAAGGAAAATGATACACATCCCAGTTGGGTTACTACATCCAAGAACGTTGATGAGTAAGTTTACTTTGAGTCACAAGTCCTGATTAATCAATTTGGAAGTAACAAAGTAAATTAAATAAAAAATAACATAAAGCACATTATTAGATTAAAAACGAGACTTGTAACAGTTAGGGACATCTGCCCATGAATTATGATGTTGATATATGTAGCAATAATGCCTAAATTACAAAGGGACTCCTTATCAAATAATTGTATGGATACAAGTATGAGACATGTCTAGAAATGCTGAGTAATGGTGGGACTAACAAGTAACATTGAAATAGCATTTAAATAACCAAATTTTGATTTTTACTACTATTAAAAGGGTCATAAGCCAGTCGGATTTCGGATGATAATGAATTAGTTTGTTTCAATGCAAGAGCATAGATTACACATTATTGAACTTGATCAGCTTTAACTTATAGTCTGTCCCCTCAAATGGATGGAAAGAACACAGACAAACAGTTCAACTTTGATATGCCACTATTAGGAGCATACAAACAACCATTGCCTAAACATATGTGTGTAATTCTGTACATACAAATACCTTTTAGAGAAAAGATCTTTTGTCATCATGTGACTTGTAAATTTTGAAAGTAGTAGTAAAATGGCAGGTACTAATTGTAGCAATTTCCCAGTGATAACCACAGGTGGCAGTATCAGCGTTGGGAAAATAAAATTGAAAAAATTGAAAAAAAAAATCTGTCTCATAGCTAATACACTATAAAGGTATAAAGCGTACTATATGTCTATGTCCAAAGATTGTGGAACATCGCATCTAAAAATAGATTTCGTTCCTAACAATTATATCGATACTCTGAGTGGGGCAGGTATCCAGCCGTTTACAAATAGAATGGCCTCGTGCGAAGTTAAATAACGAAAGGAACACTGTTTGCCGTTTCGCAGTTATAAGATACAATTGAACGAGATTTTCGGTAAGAATAAATATCTTATAGTTTATTTGAATGACTTGTGTAGCGATTTTTCTTCAGCGCCCGTATATTATGCTGAAATGACGAGATACGATGTTCGACAATCTTTGGCATATAGATATATAGTACGCTCTATACCTTGATAGTATATAAGCTCATGATGGATTTTTTAAATATTTTTTTTAATCGTTTTCGGACCAAACACTGATACTGCCACCTGTGGTGATGACCTGCTAATTTTCGTTTAATAGTAAACATGATAAATTATAACCACCTTACGCTTTGCAGATATGAACTTGTCAATTGACCAAATAGCCACAACTCCAGCCATAACAAATTCCCAACTTCCAGAGTCCCCTGCATCAGCCATGTGTGCAACAGTTACAGAAAGGTCCCCTGGTAAGTAGTAATTGTTAAAATAGTATGAATTATGATTTTTTATGACAACAAGCATTAAATATAAAATAATTTGATATAGTTGAGCAGTTCTCCAGCAAAACTTGGCTGGGTAGTAACAAAACTGAAATTTTGATAATAAAATATCTTACAAAGACAAGACACTTATCAACAGTTTCTGAAAATTTGAAGAAACTATTTTTCACATTTACAAAGTCTTTTTAAACCAACCACTACAGCCTATTTTTGACCTAACATAAATGGGCGTTTAAAAAATCCAGTAGCTGATAATGTGTTGATTGAACTTTAAAATTACGCCACATCTTAGAGTCATATTCTTATTTTAATAATAATCAAATGTGCTCAAATTGTGATTGTTTGCTTGCAGGGAACAATAGCTAGTGTTTATATCCACTCACTCCTTGTTTTTCTTAATATGAGTACAGTTTAGAAACTTATGGCGTACATTCAGGGTCAATTTAAGTTAGGGCAGCCCTAACCTAGTTAGGGCAGCCCTAACCTCAGCCCTAACCAGGTTAGGGCAGCCCTAACCTGGTAAGACCAGCCCTAACTTCAGCCCTAACCTGGTTAGGGCAGCCCTAACCTCAGCCCTAACCTGGTTAGGGCAGCCCTAACCAGGCCTAACTCGAGGTTAGGGCAGGTCTTACTTATTTATGACCCTCCTGTACGCTTAAATACAAAGTTTGACTAAAAGTTAGGGCTGAAGTAAGGGCTGGCCTAACCAGGTTAGGGCTGAGGTTAGGGCTGCCCTAACCAGGTTAGGGCTGAAGTTAGGGCTGGTCTAACCTTAGGTTTTGGATTTTGCTAGTTGAATAGTTGACCAATCAGCGACTTCGTTACAAATTAGTCATGATATACATGCTAATATTATTCCTTCCATATTACATCAGTTTGATCGGGTTTGACCAGAAGTTAGGGCAAGTCTAACCAGGTTAGGGCTGAAGTTAGGGCTGAAGTTAGGGCTGCCCTAATCTGATCTTATTTTAGACCCTTAATGTACGTCACAGCTTGATATCAGCAGGTGGTGAATATGATTGTTAATCTAAGGCCATAAAACACTGAAACTGGTCACTATCATCGGTCAATGTAAGAGATCACAATCTTTGTATATCTAGGGACATAAAACACAACAACTGGTCAGGGATCAGCTGGGTACTGTTTTATCAACGTACTTACGGAAATAGTAAACTTATGTTCAAATTTCAATGCTGTATTATTCTTTAACGACTGCGAATTGGGGACATATATTCTGTATTGGAGTTCTTTAACTGAATCTTTATTAGTATATCAGTTCCATTTGCCACATTTTAAAGTTGTTAACGTACTATGACAGATTTTAATTTGATCGTAAGTTTAAGATTTGCGTAGATGCTTTGGTAAAACAGTGCCCAGGCTGCAGTAGTGTACTTAATTCCAATAATGTTCTACTGTCTTACATTTTTATATATAAACACTAGAAAGTATCGGTTATATTATGCGTTTGTTTTAATTTGTAACGTAAGATTTAGATTACTGATCTGTTTATTAAATATTGTTTCTATATGGTGTTGTTTCAGCTTGATGTCGGTACAGTATATTAATTTAACAGTATTTCACACTATTATGTAATATCGCTTAGCCTGTTAGTTAGTATATCGTTGTATGGCGCGCCCCTCTGTGATTGCCACAGCATGAGGTGTAATATAATTGTAAATTCGCTCGTACGGTTATGAAAAGATTTAAATCTTTGTCTTGTGGCAATATTGGTTAAATTATTGCCGACTTTAATTAAGTCTAAATATGTACCCTTTACTTTCCATTTGAGAGCAAATCAACCTGTCTGCATAAATTAGTCACAGCTACAAAACATGGTTTATCTATACTAAATAATTTTTTTTTTATGTATCTAGTGTCCGTGAAATAAACAATACACCGGTAAAATGCCTTTTTGTCGCATTTTCCGCAATTAAAACTAATAAAAACGGTATTTAATATACTTATCAATAATCTTAATACACAAATTAAACAAACGCATAATATAACCGATACTTTCTATTGTATACATACATAAGAATATGTTTGGAATTCAGAAGAGTACTGATCTCTGACCACTTTTATGACCCTAGATATACAATGATAGTGATCTCCTGTTGAACAGATGCTGTGTTTTATGACCCTAGATAAACAATGATAGGCATCTCCTGCTGCTATCATGCTGCGGCGTACATTTAGGGTCTTTAATAAGATCAGATCTAACCTGGTTAGGGCAGCCCTAACTTCAGCCCTAACCAGGTTAGGGCAGCCCTAACTTCAGCCCTAACTTAGTAAGACCTGCCCTAACTTATGGTAAAACCTCTGACCAAACGTTTCAAGCTTACCCCGTATATAACGGCGCTTTGGATTGGATTGAGTTTTTCGCGTGACTGGTACGAGTTAAAGTCGATATATCCGATAAGTTAGGGCTGGTTAGGGCAGGTCTAACTTAAATCAGGTATAACTTCACGCGTACGAAGAGGGTCTAAAATACCATCTTAAGTTAGGGCAGCCCTAACCAGGTTAGGGCTAAAGTTAGGGCTGCCCTAACCTGGTTAGGGCTGAAGTTAGGGCTGCCCTAACCAGGTTAGGGCTGGTTAGGGCTGAGGTTAGGGCTGCCCTAACCAGTGGCGTGTTCAGCTAGCCTAGCTCTTGGCTAGATCTAGCAGATCTCGCTCCTGAACGACAAGATAAATCGAGATCTCGGCGAGGGCTAGCCTAGTCTAGCAAGCTAGCAATGTGGGCGGGATTTGACTAAAATACGAAAGGAGAATTTTTTGGCGCAACGAGGCGAAACGAGGATTAATAAATTGTGTATTTGGATTGCATTAGATTGTTCCTCTCAATAAATAATGACAACATTTTAAAATAAGCTAATTTGAAGCCTCCTTTCGCCGACCACACAATCTGACACCTTCAAAGGTGCTATTCAAGGCAATTCTTCATGTAATTTTACGAAATTATTAATGAAAAAAATTAAACCCCAAAATTATTTTTATAAAACCCTTTAAAACCCCCTTATTGCCCTTTAAAACCCCTTAAAACCCTTTAAAACCCATTTGGGTAGGGTTTTAAACGAAAAAGTGGGTTTATGGCAACCCTGAATTATACATAATATGATACATATTAAATAGCATAGTGCTGGTCATATCAAAATAATAACTAAATAAAATTCTCCCGTCTAATCATTCATCAATGATTGACAAATGAAACATTACTTTCGCAAACTGTGTGTCATTATTTTAAACAGATTATATATCGACGATAATTATATTTACCACAGATTATCACATGTAGCCACGTGTCAAGTCACCGACTGTTTGTTGAATAAACTAATTATCGAGATGGTATTGTTATAAGTCACCGACGAAGGATCACACCTTTGTTGATTGAGTAGGAAGTGTCAAGGCGCTGCTTATTGCTCGTAAAACTAGTTTCACTGTTATATCATAGTCAACGGTGGCAGAAGGAGGCTAGCATATTATTAAGTTGGTATGATAAAGCTCCTTTCGCTGATTTTTACAGTCGGCGAATGGGGGTCATAATATAAGTTATTTGATAGATTAATTAAGCTCCCTTCGCTGAAAATTTTAAAATTTAAAGTCGGCTAGAATATAACTAAGTTAATATGGTAAAACTCGTTTCGCTGTTATATCATGGTCAATGGTGGCGAAAAGGTAGAATTTTTATTATACATATATATATTCAATTTTGTACATACACACATTCAGCATAGAAAAAAATCACAACCAACGATCTAGCAAATATACCACTATGATATAACTTAGTTGAAATATAAATGATAACGCTCATTGCAGTGGAATTTTACATTCTAACATTCTTTTGCCGATATTTCATGGTTTACGGTCGTATATGACTATGATGAATTTTACCGTTGGCAAAAAGCAGCTATTATAGAATAGCTAGGTTGGTACATGTAGATGAAGCTCCTTTCCCCAATATTTTAATAAACATTCTACCAACGTTTACAAGTTCACTGTCGGGCACCCGTCGGCGAAATGAGGCTATAGTATAACTAAGTTAGTTGATATGCTAAAGCTCCTTTCGCGGATATTTCATGGTTTACGGTCTGCGAAAGGAGTCTATAAAATAACTAAGTATTTATGATAAAGCTCCTGTCGTCGATATTTTACATGCTACCGTCGGCGAAAGCAGGCTGTAGTGTAACTACCAAGCAAGCAATCAATATGGGTCCACGTGGGCACCTATATGGGACCCATATGGGCTGCCTATATGGGACCAACATAGAAAGTGCAACAGGGGCCTTTGTGGTCTGGGCTGCCCATATGCATTCAATATGGGACCCATATGGGTCCCATCTGGGCTACCACATGTACATTCGCCTGGGCTGCCTATATGGGTCCCATCTGGGCTGCCAATATTCATTCAGAAATGGGACCAATATGGGCAGCCTATATTCGTATGAGCACTCCAGATACATTGTAAATCAGAAATTGTATTTTTCAGCAAACACCACTCTATCCTCTGGTTTGCTACTACTATGCGTACATAGTGTCCTTGCAGGAAGGAGCAGTTGAACGGCTTCTTGTTTATACAAGGTGTTCTATATTATATACTTACAAGTTCGATATTTACAAGCTATATATCACATTAACATTTAAAGTTTCCAGACAACCATGTGGTAGAATTTAGAAAAAAATGTACATATATCAATTTACTTTGAACTTATGAAACACTATTATTTGTACTAAAAGTAAATATAATAGTAAGAAGAAGATTTTTATTTCATGCTTACCGGTGGTTTACGGCGGAATAACGGTGGATTATTCCCCGATAATTTCACTGTTCATAATTTCACAGTTCATAATTTCACGGCAAATGGACTAGTTTTTAAGCATCATATTTCCTCACCGTCAAAAATAAAATAATAAGCACTTTCACTTGCTCTCTTAATCTTTAACAAATAACACAACATTATCTATACATAAATGTAAAACAAATGGACGCAATTGAAGCCGTTGCAGAAGAACTATTTGATTGCAACTCGACGCATGCATGGCGGGAAAACGACGTCACGCAAAACATTTCAGGTAAATAGTGGAGTATTTCCATCATTTAAGCTATTTGAAGCATGAAATAAATAGAATATTAGTATTTTACCGTGTATGATCGTTTGATAATTCACCTCCTGAGCAGCTGACTTATATTTTCACTCGTGGCTACGCCACTCGTGAAAATATTACATCAGCTGCTCACTCGGTGAATTATCAGTCGATCATACACGGAAAAATACAAATATCCTCTATATATTAAATTTACTAATATTTCAATTCAAGGGAAGTAATACTTTTTTGTTCTATATGGGCTTGCTCAGGAATAGCCCATATGGGACCCGTATAGGTACCCCATATGGGTACTAGATGGGAAAGCCCATATGTGCTTGCCAAGGAATAGCGCATATGTAACCCGTATGTGTACCAGATGGGAGAGCTCATATGGGAATGTCCAGGAATAGCCAATATGAGACCCGTATGGGTACCCCAGATGGGAAAGCCCATATGGGCTTGCCCAGGAATAGCCCATATGGGACCCATATGTGTACCAGATCGGAAAGCCCATATGGGTAGCCCAGGAATGTAGGTTCCATATGCGTCCAATATGGGCATACCCACATGGGCTTGCCCAGAAACATCCCATATGGGACATGGTCATGTTCACATAGGTCCCATATGGGTCCAATATGGGTCAAATATGGGCATAACCCATATGGGCTTGTCCACATAGGTCCCATATGGGTCTAATATAGGCATACCCACATGGGCTTGTCCAGAAACGGCCCATATGGGATACGGGCTTGTCCATAATGGTCCCATATTGGTCCAATATGGGCACTTCCCATATGGACTTGTCCACATAGGTCCCATATAGGTCCAATATGGGCATAACCCATATGGGTTTGTCCACATAGGTCCAATAAGGGTCCAATATGGGCATACCCAAATGGGCTTGCCCAGAAAGTGCCCATATGGGACATGGTTATGTCCACATAGTTCCCATATCGGTCCAATATGGGCATAACCCATATGGGCTTGTCCTCATAGGTCCCATATGGGTCCAATATGGGCATACACACATGGGCTTGCTCAGAAATGGCCCATATGGGATATATGCTTGTCCATAATGGTTCCATATTGGTCCAATATGGGCACTACCCATATGGACATGTCCACATAGGTCCCATATAGGTCCAATATTGGCAAAACCCATATTGGCTTGTCCACATAGGTCCCTTAAGGGTCCAATATGGGCATACCCACATGGACTTGCTCCGAAACAGCCCATATCGGACATGGGTATGTCCACATAGGTCCCATATGGGTCCAATATGGGCATAACCCATATGGGCTTGTCGACATAGGTCCCATATGGGTTCAATATGGGCATACACACATGGGCTTGTCCAGAAACAGCCCATATGGGTTATAAGCATGTCCATATAGGTCCCATATGGGTCAAATATGGGCATAACCCTTATGGGCTTGTCCACATAGGTCCTATATGGGTCCAATATGGGCATACACACATGGGCTTGTCTAGAAACAGCCCCTTATGGGATATAAGCATGTCCATATAGGTCCCATATAGGTACAATATGGGCATCACCAATATGGGCTTGTCCACATAGGTCCCTTAAGGGTCAATATGGGCATACCCACAAGGGCTTGCTCCGAAACAGCCCATATGGGACATGGTCATGTCCACATAGGTCCCATATGGGGCCAATATGGGCATTACCCGTATAGGCTTGTCCACATAGGTCCCATATGGGTCCAATATAGGCATATCCACATGGGCATGCCCAGAAACAGCCCATATGGGATATGGGCTGGTCCATAATGGTCCCATATGGGTCCAATATGGGCACAACCCATATGGACTTGTCCACATAGGTCCCATAAGGGTCCAATATGGGCGTACCCACATGGGCTTACCCAGCAACAGCCCATATGGGACATGATCATGTCCACATAGGTCCCATATGGGTCCAATATGGGCATACACACGTAGACTTGCCCAGAAACAGCCCATATGAGATATAAGCATGTCCATATAGGTCCCATATGGGTCCAATATGGGCCTAACTCTTATGGGCTTGTCCACATAGGTCCTATATGGGTCCAATATGGGCATTTACACATGGGCTTGTCTAGAAACAGCCCATATGGGATATAAGCATGTCCATATAGGTCCCATATGGGTACAAAATGGGCAAAACCAATATGGGCTTGTCCACATAGGTCCCTTACGGGTCAATATGGGCATACCCACATGGGCTTGCTCAGAAACAGCCCATATTGGACATGGTCATGTCCACATAGGTCCCATATGGGGCCAATATGGGCATAACCCGTATGGGCTTGGCCTCATAGGTCCCATATGGGTCCAATATGGGCATATCCACATGGGCATGCCAAAAAACAGCCCAAATGGGATATGGGCTGGTCCATAATGGTCCCATATGGGTCCAATATGGGCACAACCCATATGGACTTGTCCACATAGGTCCCATAAGGGTCCAATATGGGCGTACCCACATGGGCTTGCCCAGCAACAGCCCATATGGGACATGATCATGTCCACATAGGTCCCATATGGGTCCAATATGGGCATACACACGTGGACTTGCCCAGAAACAGCCCATATGGGATATAAGCATGTCCATATAGGTCCCATATGGGTCCAATATGGGCATAACCCATACGGGCTTGTCCACATAGGTCCGTTAAGGGTCCAATATGGGCATAACCCATATGGGCTTGCCCACATAGGTCCCATATGGGTCCAATATGGGCATACCCACATGGGCTTGCACAGAAACAGCTCATATGGGACCCATATAAGCATATTTGCTGGGTATATATAAGTTGGTATGCTAAAGCTCCTTTCGCCGATATTTTATGGTTTACGGTCGGCCAAAGGAGACTATAAAATAACTGAGTATGTATGATAAAGCTCCTTTCGCCGACAATTTACGTGCTACATTCGGGCGGCGAAAGGAGACAATTTTATGAGGACCATTATATAACTAAGCAGGTATTAGATCTATAAAGCTCCTTTCGCCGATAGTTCGTGGTTTACGGTTGGTGAAACGAGCATAGAGTATAACTAAGTTGGTACGCTAATTATTAATGCTCCTTTCGCCGATATTTTACATTTTATCGACGGCGAAAAGAGGCCAGTAGATATATATGAGCCGTTTTCCAGGAAAACCGGGCTTATTGACAAGAATACGAAAATCATGATAATATATCGTTAGAAGGACGAGACTCTTATGAACACTCTCTGAAAATTTGAACGAATTATTGCATAAATTAACGGAATTATTGACTTTTGAAACTAACCAGTTTTTGAGTGACGTCGCAAACGTCATTCGAACGTTAATGATCATTTCATAAACCCAGTATCTGGTGAATTATTGACGTAAACTTTTCAAATTTTTGTCATATTTTATAATAATATTCTGATTTTAATAAAACACGTAAAAATTGTGAGTGTCTGCTTCAAGGGAAAAGTAGCCGCTATTTTTAACCACTAACCCCTTGTTTTTCTCAATTCGGGTAGTTTTCGGAAATTGGTCACCACAGCAACGACGGAAGTAATTTTATCATAATTTATCAGAAAATTTAACTTGTTTGGATAGTACTAGGGTATCCAACTACTTAAGATTTAATCGGTGAACATGATTTTTTTCTCATTTTAGACCTATTTCTAAATATCGTGACATAACTTCTATTGTTATGTCAATAAGCCCAGTTTTCCCGGAGAACGGCTCATGTATATAATTAAATTAGTATCATAAAGCTCCTTTCGCCGATATTGTATAGTCAACAGTTGGCGAAAGGAGGCTATGCCATAACTGAGTGGATAGGTAAAGTTCCTTTCGATCGCCGATATTTCAATGTCTACGGTCGACGAAAAGAGGCTTCAAATTAGCATATTTTAAAACAGTGTCATTATTTATTGATAGGAACAAGTTAATTACATCCAAATACGCAATTAATTTATTTGGAATTGATATTTGTAAAAATAATAACTGTAATTCCTACAATATCAAATTTTAATCCCCGTTTCGCCTCGTTGCGCCAAAAATCCTCTTTTCGTATTTTAGTCATACCGCTATGTAGTCAAATGATAAATATCGTTCAGGATGTATATTTAGCACTAGGATAGCACTACATCGAGATCTAGGCGAGTGCTATCTGTTGAACACGCCACAGGTTAGGGCTGCCCTAACTTAAAATGACCCTAAATGTACGCCATAGAAACTGATCACTAAGCAACGACAGAAATCATCAAAACCTTTTTTTAGAAAATTTGAACCTAATTGATAGTAATTAACTATCCATTTATTTATAGATAAAATCAAAGGGCAGAAATTATTTCGCATTTTGCACCATTTTCTGAATCTTATTGCATAGTAACTGCACAGTGTCACTAAGTCCGGTTTTCCTGGAGGACGGCTGATATATTAATAGACACCAAACTAATAGTGTTGAATAACAAACAATAATGTTCATGCCCAAGCATCTTCTGATGGAAAGCAATATGTTGATTGGAAGCATACAGTGATTGTCCTGTCTGTCTAGCATCCAACTGAAAATGTAAAGCCAAACAAACACTCTTTTGACAGTAAGACCTTGTGATGTTATCAATGCCACCCACAGCCAATATAAAATGTAACGACTACCATAAATTTACGGCAGTCAGTAAGTTGCTAAAACAGCTTTCCAACACAGCTGGCACAATTGCAACTTATAGACACTTAGTTTGATTGAATGAATGGCACTTTAATAGTAAACATGACAAATTATAACCACCTTAATATTTGCAGACATGAACTTGTCTATTGAAGAAATAGCCACAACTCCAGCCATGACAAATTCCCAACTTCCAGAGTCACCTGAACCAGCCATGGGTGAAACAGTTACAGAAAGGTCCCCTGGTATGTAGTATTTGTCATTGTGATTAAGTTATAATTATACGAAGAGAAAAAACACCAGGGGAAAAAACTTGGATGTTTCCTAATTGCTGTAATGTGTCAAATGCTCCAATATACACAGTAATAGAACAGATAAATAAGTGAATCATTACTGATCTATCTGTAGCTAGTTGCTTCCTCTATACATATACAGGGTGTCCCAAAAAAACGGGGACCTACCTTAAACCATTATTACTCATTCATATTTTGATCAATAAAGCTGATTTTTTGTGAAAGTGTATGTAAGGGATCCTCACTTCTAAAAAGAGTACTTGTTTCAATATTGGGCTTTAAAACAGGAAGTGACGTCATCATTTTCACTATGGCAACAATGCACGTTATTATTGCTTAATCACCTGAAAATGGACATTATAAGGAAATGTCATTTGCCTCAGAGCATTTATTGTTAGAAAACAACATTTAAAGTCAAAGGGGTGATCAAAATCTTGTAAATAGATAACAAATATGTCAAGAAATAGCAAAACAGAGGAAAACGTGGCGAGTTTACTGGCCAAAGGGGAAGTGGAAAACCTTCCTAAATAACACCAACAATCATTCAATGATTAAAAACATAAATATTGTCAAGGACTATTACCAAAAAAGCTTAGACTATAGACAGGTGCAAAAAGTAATGTTTTATCCAATCGAACAGTTCATAGATATATTTTGGAGTAATTGTGAATGTCAGAAATTATAAAATAGTACCATTTGCAAGCAGAAAACTCATCTTGCAATAAATCAGCAGCAAAATTAGGATATGTTTGCTAAACAGTACTGACACCTTACCTCATATCACAGGCCATATGCCCTTAAATTACTCAAACTTTATGCCAAAAGTGAACTTGATTGCTATACATAATGAACTAATGTATCACAAGCCATAAACAATGATTTGGAACACATAAGGAGATGTTTGAGGTCAGCATAGATATTTATCTCATTGAATTCAGAAATCCCTGCTTCAATTTATGGTATTTTACGAAAACATGCGATTGTAAAAATGGGAGATAACTCTAACTATTGAACTAAATAATCATGACAGTGATGCTAGTATTCTGAACAGTGTTCTTTCCTTATTGTTTTGACACATTAATAGTGTGATATCTATAATTGGGAAAAAAGTTACAAGTGTTTATCCTAGGTCCCCGTTTTTTTGGGACACCCTGTATATGCAAATCAACATTGAAATTTCAATATGCTTCAAATGGAATTACTTACAGACCTACACATAATTGAATAAAGTATTCTGAAATGATATAAACAAAAGAAGTTGAAAACAAGTTGTTTGGTACCGTTCTGCTTAAACAACTAAGAACAAAAGTCGCAAGAGAATTCTTGTAATAAAAATGCCTGTGTTTTAACTGATTGTTAAACATTGCTGGCAACAAAAAGTTGTATATATTTTGTGGTGATTAAAAGATAATTAAAGATGAAATTAGTAAACAAAAAAGTGATCTTTTAAATTTCAGATATTACACCAGTATTGATAACTACCATTACCCAGCCAACCAAGAGTAGTCCGAACAATAAGTGCTTCAAGTGTAGCAAAGTAGGCAGGGCAGGACTATTCTGGGTATCCTGCGACATCTGCCTGCGATGGTATCACAGGACATGTGCCAATATTACTGTGAAACACTTCAAAATGATTGACTCGGGCAAAAACTGGTTGTGTAAACTGCCAATGAAGGATTATAATGTGATGCGCTCTGTGACCCTGTTCAAAAAGTGTACATTATTTTCATAAGCAGACACTTCTTGAGCTTTAAGTCTACAAACACATTGACACCCTGAATTTTAATTACAGGCTAATAATCCTATGAATGGACATTGTTGGACAGTTACCTTAATCCCTTATAGGTACATTATAGGCCAAGCATATTTTTACATTAGAACTACATGTTTGATGATGCTCTATTCATGGATTGTGCAATGAATCTTTGGGATAACCATTGTCTCTCTGGCGATCATTTTACTTTTTGTCGGAGTATAAGTCAGATAAAGACTAGTTTTTTATCAAAAGTGTCTTCTTACAAGCGTTATTGTACAGTATTGGGAGGATGAACAACAAATTATCCTCAAAAAACTTAATACCATGTTAAAAGTTATATTATATTGCTTATTGTATAAATCAGTGACCACTAGGGATGTAAGGGTACGCTCACCTCGCGATATGATACATACAGTCATTTTTTCTAACGGTTCGGTATATTTTGGTCTGGCCTGATTTTGGTATGATGCAATATTCTCTAAGAGCAGCTTAAATATTACCATTTTTAAGTGCCAATAAAGTTGTTGATTCTATAACATGTATTATGATGCCCTTATTAACTATTTAAATGAATTTCGACAATATGAAGCATGTCTTAATACAGTTAAAACGAGTGATACATGGAAATTACACATAATCAGTAGGTAGTCCGATATTATCATTCTGATTGTTATTTTGCTTAAAGCTTATATGGAGCAGTATAGTTGATTCAAAGATCTCTGTCACAACCGCGTAAACAAACATTCATCCCGGTCGATTATAACAGGTGTGTCAGGATTAAATTCTACCATCAATAATACACTTAAATGATTAAAAATCTAATGGTCCTATATCGTAGTGGTTATACTTGCTACATTAACCTATTCAGACAAAGAACATTATGGCAGTTTTGACAGACATCTTTGAATCGACAATACTGAAATTTAGAAGTCTTGTACCGTGAACCGTGTGGGACTGAAGTATGCGGTGTTTTGTGTACTGCAGTGTACCGTTACAGCCCTAGCGACCACATAACTGGTACACCCATAAATGTATAGATAATATAAGATATCCTTGTATTAACCTTGTATATGTTTGTATGTGAAATATAAGCAACTTAAAACCATGTTAAAAGTTATGTTGTATTGCTTATAATTATTGTATGAATCCCACTTCAACCAATCACTTAGGCTAATGCCAAATATGCATCTCATACATTTATAGTCAATGAAAAACTCTCAAGAGACCTGATTTTATCAATTTTGAAGTGAATTATATTAGCATGACATCCACTATTAGGTCAATCAAAGTCCAAAGGGAATAAAAAACTATTTACTAGTAGATGGTTTTTAATGAATTATTTTACACTAGGTCAAAAATAACATCATGCACCTGTGTGTATTCATGATATAGTGACTACCACCTGAATTTTAAGGTGTGAAGTAACTGAGTAACCGGAGGTAACCTGCAAGTAACCAAAGGAATAGTGCAGTAACCTGAGTTACCAGTATACAGGGGTTGTTTTATAAATTTAAGCAAAGTAACTTGTGAAGTAACTGAGTAACCGGAGGTAACCTGCAAGTCACCAAAGGAATAGTGCAGTAACCTGAGTTACCAGTATACAGGGGTTGTTTTATAAATTTAAGCAAAGTAACTTCAATAGTAACTGAGTAACCGGATGTAACCTGCAAGTAACCAAAGAAATAGTGCAGTAACCTGAGTTACTAGTATACAGGGGTTGTTTTACACATTTGAGCAAAGTAACATGTGAAGTAACTGAGTAACCAGAGGTAACCTGCAAGTCACCAAAGGAATAGTGCAGTAACCTGAGTTACCAGTATACAGGGGTTGTTTTATAAATTTAAGCAAAGTAACTTGTATAGTAACTGAGTAACCGGATGTAACCTGCATGTAACCAAAGGAATAGTGCAGTAACCTGAGTTACCAGTATACAGGGGTTGTTTTATAAATTTAAGCAAAGTAACTTGTATAGTAACTGAGTAACCGGATGTAACCTGCATGTAACCAAAGGAATAGTGCAGTAACCTGAGTTACCAGTATACAGGGGTTGTTTTATAAATTTAAGCAAAGTAACTTGTATAGTAACTGAGTAACCGGAGGTAACCTGCCAGTAACCAAAGGAATAGTGCAGTAACCTGAGTTACCGGTATACAGGGGTTGTTTTATAAATTTAAGCAAAGTAACTTGTATAGTAACTGAGTAACCGGAGGTAACCTGCCAGTAACCAAAGGAATAGTGCAGTAACCTGAGTTACCAGTATACAGGGGTTGTTTTATAAATTTAAGCAAAGTAACTTGTGAAGTAACTGAGTAACCGGATGTAACCTGCATGTAACCAAAGGAATAGTGCAGTAACCTGAGTTACCAGTATACAGGGGTTGTTTTATAAATTTAAGCAAAGTAACTTGTGAAGTAACTGAGTAACCGGATGTAACCTGCATGTAACCAAAGGAATAGTGCAGTAACCTGAGTTACCAGTATACAGGGGTTGTTTTATAAATTTAAGCAAAGTAACTTGTATAGTAACTGAGTAACCGGATGTAACCTGCAAGTAACCAAAGAAATAGTGCAGTAACCTGAGTTACCAGTATACAGGGGTTGTTTAATAAATTTAAGCAAAGTAACTTGTGAAGTATCTGAGTAACCGGATGTAACCTGCATGTAACCAAAGGAATAGTGCAGTAACCTGAGTTACCAGTATACAGGGGTTGTTTTATAAATTTAAGCAAAGTAACTTGTGAAGTAACTGAGTAACCAGATGTAACCTGCATGTAACCAAAGGAATAGTGCAGTAACCTGAGTTACTAGCATACAGGGGTTGTTTTATAAATTTAAGCAAAGTAACTTGAATAGTAACTGAGTAACCGGAGGTAACCTGCAAGTAACCAAAGAAATAGTGCAGTAACCTGAGTTACCAGTATACAGGGGTTGTTTTATAAATTTAAGCAAAGTAACTTGTGAAGTAACTGAGTAACCGGAGGTAACCTGCAAGTAACCAAAGAAATAGTGCAGTAACCTGAGTTACTAGTATACAGGGGTTGTTTTATAAATTTAAGCAAAGTAACTTGTGAAGTAACTGAGTAACCGGAGGTAACCTGCAAGTAACCAAAGGAATAGTGCAGTAACCTGATTTACCAGTATACAGGGGTTGTTTTATAAATTTAAGCAAAGTAACATGTGAAGTAACTGAGTAACCAGAGGTAACCTGCAAGTAACCAAAGGAATAGTGCAGTAACCTGATTTACCAGTATACAGGGGTTGTTTTATAAATTTAAGCAAAGTAACTTGTGAAGTAACTGAGTAACCAGAGGTAACCTGCAAGTAACCAAAGGAATAGTGCAGTAACCTGATTTACCAGTATACAGGGGTTGTTTAATAAATTTAAGCAAAGTAACTTCAATAGTAACTGAGTAACCGGAGGTTACCTGCAAGTTACCAAAGGAATAGTGCAGTAACCTGAGTTACCAGTATACAGGGGTTGTTTTATAAATTTAAGCAAAGTAACTTGTGAAGTAACTGAGTAACCGGATGTAACCTGCATGTAACCAAAGGAATAGTGCAATAACCTGAGTTACCAGTATACAGGGGTTGTTTTATAAATTTAAGCAAAGTAACTTGTGAAGTAACTGAGTAACCGGATGTAACCTGCATGTAACCAAAGGAATAGTGCAGTAACCTGAGTTACCAGTATACAGGGGTTGTTTTATAAATTTAAGCAAAGTAACTTGTATAGTAACTGAGTAACCGGATGTAACCTGCAAGTAACCAAAGAAATAGTGCAGTAACCTGAGTTACCAGTATACAGGGGTTGTTTAATAAATTTAAGCAAAGTAACTTGTGAAGTATCTGAGTAACCGGATGTAACCTGCATGTAACCAAAGGAATAGTGCAGTAACCTGAGTTACCAGTATACAGGGGTTGTTTTATAAATTTAAGCAAAGTAACTTGTGAAGTAACTGAGTAACCAGATGTAACCTGCATGTAACCAAAGGAATAGTGCAGTAACCTGAGTTACCAGTATACAGGGGTTGTTTTATAAATTTAAGCAAAGTAACTTGAATAGTAACTGAGTAACCGGAGGTAACCTGCAAGTAACCAAAGAAATAGTGCAGTAACCTGAGTTACTAGTATACAGGGGTTGTTTTATAAATTTAAGCAAAGTAACTTGTGAAGTAACTGAGTAACCAGAGGTAACCTGCAAGTAACCAAAGGAATAGTGCAGTAACCTGATTTACCAGTATACAGGGGTTGTTTAATAAATTTAAGCAAAGTAACTTCAATAGTAACTGAGTAACCGGAGGTTACCTGCAAGTTACCAAAGGAATAGTGCAGTAACCTGAGTTACCAGTATACAGGGGTTGTTTTATAAATTTAAGCAAAGTAACTTGTGAAGTAACTGAGTAACCGGAGGTAACCTGCAAGTAACCAAAGGAATAGTGCAGTAACCTGAGTTACCAGTATACAGGGGTTGTTTTATAAATTTAAGCAAAGTAACTTGTATAGTAACTGAGTAACCGGAGGTAACCTGCAAGTAACCAAAGGAATAGTGCAGTAACCTGAGTTACTAGTAGACCGGGGTTGTTTTATAAATTAGTAACTGAGTAACTGTTGTGATATCATTATCATAAAATCCATAGTATATAGTATAACAGAGGAATAGTAACCACATAGACTTAAATAAAGTAACCAAAAGAATAGAAGGGTAACCAGAGGTAACCAAAGACATAGTGCGGTTACTTTCGTATGCCTATGATTATGAAGCATTAAAAAGTGCATAACTAGGGCCATAGATCATGCATACGGACTAAGTTAATTCATAAATATGGCCACAATAGATCATGCCTACGGACTAAGTTAATTCATAAATATGGCCACAATAGATCATGCATACGGACTAAGTTAATTCATAAATATGGCCACAATAGATCGTGCATACGTACTGAGTAAATTCATAAAAATGGCCACAGCAGATCATTCATACGGACTAAGTTAATTCATATATATGAGCACAGCAGATCATATGTACGTACTGAGTAAATTTATAAATATGACCACAGTTGATCATGTATACACACGGATTAAGTTAATTCAAAATTTGGGCACAGCTAGTAGATCCTATATACGTACCGAGTAAATTCATAATTTAATTTAATAGATCATGCATACGGACTAAGTTAATTCATAAATATGGCCACCATAGATCATGCCTACGGACTAAGTTAATTAATAAATATGACCACAGCAGATCATTTACGGACTAAGTTAATTCATAAATATGGCCACAATAGATCATGCATACGGACTAAGTTAATTCATAAATATGGCCACAATAGGTCATGCATACGTACTGAGTAAATTCATAAAAATGGCCACAGCAGATCATTCATACGGACTTAGTTAATTCATTATATGACCACAGCAGATCATATGTACGTACTGAGTAAATTTATTAATATGGCCACAGTAGATCATGTATACACACGGACTAAGTTAATTCCAAATTTGGGCACAGCTAGTAGATCATATATACGTACCGAATAAATTCATAATTATGGCCACTGTAGTAGATCATGTATACAGTATACGGATTGTTCAAATTGATAAAAATGGCCACAGTATATACATCTTCCAACGCAGTTTGTCGAGTTCAATATAATATTAAAGTACTACAGTATTCACGCTATTTACCTTCACAAGCATGTTATTAAGACCATATAATTTGTTATATCTCGATAATATTAAATATAACGTGTAGCATTTTAATATATAATATAATACTAATTTATCGTCACTATTAACAGAGTGGTGTCAATTGAGAAGGGTAAAAGTTACTGTAACACCGCTCAATAACACAGGTTACTATTCTACTAACGCACCGGTAAATTCCATAAATATGGCTTTTCATACTCATGGAAATAAGTAAATCCCGTAAAATAATTATTACCATTGAAGAGTAGCAATTTCTGGCGCGTTCACAATTATCTCCCTTGAATGAGTATTTTTTAATAAAAGGGAAGTAACTGATTAAAAAATTAAAAGTCCTCGGTGGTTATCTTTCTTTGCTGAATAGATGCTGATCTATGGTATTAACCCCTAAAAGTTGTTAAGGTTCTTGGTTGGGCAAGTGTGTGATCATGATTCATGGGCTGTACGGCAGCCATGTGTGCTGTCAGTGATCAAGGGGCGGTAGTGGAGTGAGCATATAAGGCTCGCTTGAAGCATCCATTTTTGGCGATGTGGATGGCTTACAAGTGCTATGTCTGACTCTAGCGTGTGTGGCTAGGCGCTGCCGTCATAGCTGTGTGTCTTTGGTCTGTGCCCTACTATTACCCCTTACTC